>OV651823.1:24103964-24218955 GCA_927349885.1 Psylliodes chrysocephalus
ATTCCATTCGTCTGATATTGTAAGTCTAATTTTCTTGTCACTTTCTTACTTTATAAATCGATATCCATGTTTTAAAATTCTGCTTACTATCAGAGACAACAGAGACGTGTAACTTAATAGGAAAATTTGTTCGGTGGTCCATTTAAATTACATATATGACTTTCTTTCTCTTTTACATTGATCTTTACATATATTTATCTCTCTCCAATAAAACTAACACAAATCTTAGAGGTCGCTGATGTTGCTGGTTTTTTGACGTCGACGTCAACTGACAATGTTATGAATGTTGTTATGAACGTGTGCATTTTATTAAAATTAATTTAATTTGGGCCCCGTTTATTTCTTTGAGTCTCATTTTGTTGTTTAATTAAATTTTCTTTGGGGAGGAATGTTTATTTTCGCATATTATTTTTTGCATGAAGCAATTTTTCATTTTCCCGCTATTTACTAGTGGCGCCATCACTTGCTTCTTGTTTATTCTGGTTATGGAGAACTCGAGGCTTTTTATGTTCATTATGTAAAACACAGCCATATATTTTATAATTTTTGAACAATACGATGTACTGTTGAGAGTGATCGTATGGTATGGACCTATTTTGAAATGTCGCCTCAAACAAACCGCTTATTTGTCGTATTGTGTTGCCTTAAAAATGACATTTCATAATTTGCACTCTCTCAGCTATTCCGTAAACATACATTTTCAATTTAAATAAATACTTTTCGCCTGCGATAAAATCACAAAACTTGAATGTGACAATTGCGAACAAGCGTAAATGGGTCATCATGTTTACCGTGTTCGT
Organism: Psylliodes chrysocephalus; assembly: GCA_927349885.1. NCBI lineage: Eukaryota > Metazoa > Arthropoda > Insecta > Coleoptera > Chrysomelidae > Psylliodes > Psylliodes chrysocephalus. Next base: position 24,104,765 of record OV651823.1, read on the forward strand.
AGTACGGTGGATGGATCTTATAGTATGCTACCCCTTTTTGTTCCCTTGACTGATAGGTGTGATAGTTTATATTGACTAGCTCAGTTTTGTTATTGGTTTCCGGAGATTGGGTCGTGGAAATGAATATCAGATAAAATTATTTTAGGGTATTTTCTTTAATGTTTACTTAAATGACTTGATTAACTTTAGTTACAGTAACAATCATAACTGATTCAAGAGTGGATAAGTATATCCTATAATCGTCACAAAAATATCCAACGGGATAGTTTAATATTACAAGGGTCTTTACACGCTTAGGGCAAGAGTAAAGATTGTCAGTCTCAAGTAGTACTACTTGTTTATATAAAAGGGATGAGTTCAGTTACTTAAATTTATATCACTAATATTTATGCACTATACAGTCAAAGTATTTAGGTCAAATTAACATATCTTATAACTTGTTTATATACTAATACTTTCAGTATGGGTATGTGGTTTTCTGGAAGATGCAGCTAATTATTTAAATGGGTAGATCTTACTTGGTGGTTTTATCCGATGTCGCCAAAGTGTGATAAGAAAATCCTGTGTTTGCAACCTTCGCTGTATCACGAGTAACTAGCAGCCCAAATGGTTTCAAGTCCTAAAAAAATTGTCAAGCAGGTAGGTGCAAGCAGTACTAGGTGACAGCAATAGTAATCAAAGCAAATAGTATTCAAATTATAAAGGAAAATAGTAGAAGCAAAAAGAACAGGACCTAAAAGCAGAAATAAAACTAGCTATAGTTACATGCAAGGTTATATCTGGATGACTTACCGAATAAGATAGGGCCCTGTTTTATACCTATAAGTATCGACAAATCCACAAAATGTGTACTAAAATCAACTCTTGATTTTTCTGGTACAATACTTATTATGAGAATATGTGAAGAGGAGGACGAAACTCCTATTCACATACTATGCCACTGCCGGAACCTTAAATGGGAACCGGAATGGTACTTCGGGGTACAATATCCGGAACCTGAAGAAATCGCGAAAGCGCCCATCAGACATATTCTTGAATTCATCAAGAAAATCAATCTGATGGGATAGAAACTGTGAGGGGTACAATAAGCCTAGAGCTTCAGTACAAGTGGGCTTTGAACCACGCCCTAATTCAGATGATATTATGATATAATTCAATTGCTTGATGGAACTTATCTATTTTAAGTGGTATAAAATCCGAAAGTATTCGATATAATTTTCCAAGACCACATTGTTCATAAACCAACCTCAAAAATAAAGAGAAAGAGCCAAGAGAGACAAATAAAACCTCAGGACCTTGATCCCTTGATTTGGAATGGCTAAATTGTCAATACTAACCCTAATTAACCTAATTACCCAAATTATACAAAATAAAATTAAATAAAGAATAAAAGAAGAAAAAGAAGAGCTACCTCAAGGTCAAGAGTTGACAGTATATAAATACACAATATAAATATTATGCATAGGTTAGTTTTCATAAATGGAAACGAAGACAATTAATCTTGTGTATTAATCCAAGATCCCAGAGCGATAAGACTTATTTTCTCAAAGATGAAACCTTAAGTTTTCAGTAGCTTTGAATACCTGGTTGATGGATTGAAACTTTTGTCAGACGCTTTAAAGCTCCACAAAAAATAAATTAACTTTACTTATTTTTAAATGTGTCGAGTTACTATGGACGTCTCACTTGCTCTGAAACTTATGCATAGTGCTCTGGCGCTCATACTCACGACCGAACAATTTTTGTGTTTAGGGGATTTCTGGTCCTTACAATTTGTCTGACTGAATAAATATAATTTTGTAATAGTTATCTTGATAACATATTTATATATCAGACATTTAAAAATAAGTAAATTTAATTTATTTTTTGTGGAGCTTTAAAGCGTCTGATAAAAGTTTTGGCACATAGAAAGTATTTGACACTTGCGATACTACTTGAAAATAATATTCTATAAAATATATCTAAAAATCAGCCATACAAATTTAAGTTAAGTAACTATTATTTTTAGTTAGCTTTCACACCTGGTACCTGCCCAGGTGTCTGTCACAGGGCAAGCTTGACAAGCACGCAGCTATTCAAAGCACATGAGACGTTACTGAGAACTTAAGGATTCATCTTTGAGAAAATAAGTTATGTCTTATCGTTCTGGGATCTGACTCTATATTATTTACGAATTTAGGCAAGTTTTTATTAATTACTCGAAAATGGTGGAAAAGCAGGTATGACTTTAATATTTTGTCTAAAAAGACTATTCACTACAATTAAAATTGACCCGTAACAAGTAAAAGAATCATAAATAATCTGTTAGGTAGGAGAGTTCCAAAGTTTAGCTGTTCTCGGTATAAAAAAGCGATCATACCTGTCGGTTCTAGACTTTTTAATTAATTAATTTATTCCGGTTTCATTAAAAAATGTTTAGATTTAGCACTTTTAAAAAACTAAAAACAGTAAAATTCATCAAAAATTTAACAGCTGGACCTATTACAAAGAAAACTTGTCGACAATTAACAAATAGTCTGTGGCAAACGCTTTCATTGTGGGGAACTTTTATTACGGATGTACCCGTGTAATTTTTAAAAAGTTGAGGAAACGGAAACAAGCACTTAAGTGTATAGTAAAATATTCAACAACTTTTGCAGTGAACATCTCTTAATAATTTTTAAAGCCGCTAGCGGAGTGTAAAAGTTGGTCGGTATTTTTTTTTTAATTACGAGTAAAACGGAGTTTTAAATCCTTTAAATCACTAGGCGAGAGAAAAAGATTTTCTCTAGGTGTTCGCCAATTATTTATTCTTATTCTTTTTGTTGCGGCTTTTCTTTCCAAGAATTCCTTTTAATCTTAGTTGCCTAATTGTTTTCGCGAAAGAATTTTTATCGTTCTTCTTTGTAATAAATTAGAAATTGCTCTGTTTAAGTTATACCCGCTAGAGGAAAACTTTAATAGTTAATGATTTCAGATGAAATTCGAGGATATTAACAAAAAATAGAAAACTAATTATCAACAATGTACGCATACCAAAACCTTTTTTTTTGAAATACCAAATAACATAAATTTTGACCCTAGGTTCTGTAAAATGTAACGAAAAAATATATAAAAGTATCACTTAATTTGATTTGTCATTTCGTTTTTTAAAATACATGGGGTTCTGTGCTATTGTATTTAGTTTTTATTAAATCCTTTGCTCGCTATTTAAGTGAAAATGGTACAATATGTTTATGTCATTAATACATTAATATATGATAAGTGCTATTAAAAATCGGATTCCGATTTAAAAATGTCTGTACAAAAACAAAACTAATACAGAAACAACAATCAAAACTTCAGTACGATCGTTCATTGCACCGAAGTTGAACTAATGATTTAAATAAAACTATAAAAGGTGTGAGTAGAAATGTATTTTATAATTTGGTAGCAAAAGAGGCAGTATGTTAGATTTAAAATCTAACTGTAGAATTAAAAAGTATACATACGAGATATACGACGATTCTGATACTAAATCGAAATAATTCATAAAGGCCTCAAAATACTACATTATGATTTACCGGATAAAAAGGTTATTATCTTCTAAATGATCAATTTGGCAATTTCGTGATATTGTACCTATCTAATAAGATTTTACTACTTTATACCGATTCCTTAAGAGTTATTGCTCCGATGACAATAGCAGGAAATTTGTATTAAAAATAGGCATTCTGTTTTAATCCTAGAAGACACAGTTTTAAAGATAATACCATACATTTTTTTATGTGCAAAGAGAATAAGTGGCACTAGTCCTGGGTTTTCATACTTTTTTGAAAAAATGGTCCGTTTTGTCTACAAAAAAATTATAAAGTTTATTAATTTTGTTTAAAAAAGGACAACTTTTAATAGAGATTTAACATTATCAAACATGCATTATTTTTCGAACGATTAATGTCAAATTGTAGTAAATCTTTTTCTTAATAAAACCAAAAAATAATTTTTGAAATTGGATTTAATATAAACCCGTAATCATTAAAATAGCAAAATAATTTCGGATATAAAAATGATTTAAAAATATGATTACGATATCCCCTCTCAAGACGTTTGTTCATACCGAAGGATGGTTGCTGTTGCCTTCCTCGTCTACCTAGTATTGAAATCTGGCCTGATACGGAATAAGGGTACATATAGGATCGAACTTAAATTTAGTGTTGCTCGATAAAACATAGTTTGATAAGAAAAAATTAGGTAGAAGAATTATATTTGTATAGCAGTTATATATTATATTTTCTAAAATAATTCATTTTCCAAAGAATATCGACTACAAATATAATAAAATCTATAAATTAGCCTTATAAATAATGTATTTAACAAATGTTTCATATTATAATAATAATTTACATGTTTTCTGACTTATCTGTGAATGAACGTGGAGAAAATAGTTTCACTTATTAAGTTTTTCTGAGTTTGTTGCTGTCTGTTGTTGTAGTGATCTGATAATTTGTAGACTGTATAATTGTTTACAGAAGGATATTTCCTTGGATGCCCTCTTTTCAGCATAGAATAAATAAAGCAAGAAGATGACTTAATATTTTATTTTATACAAATATATAAAATATACTAATTTACACCATTTAATGTATAATAGTATTTTGCAATTTTTACAATACTTACGAATGCCTCTTATTCGTAATTTATGCTATTGGTTTAAGAGAATGAAATTCAGAATTATTGCGGTCTATATATATTGACTGAAAGTCAAAAAGATATTCTTATAGAAATAATATTTTAAAAACTGAGGGAACAGATCCGAAGTGTTTTGTTACTATTCGGCTTTGATTGTTCCGAATTTCATGATGGCTTTGAATGATGTTATATTTTGTTGTTGCTAACTTTAAGATATAAATACATATTTTCTCTTATTGATGTCAACGATTTTAAAAAGAGTTTTTGCTTTCAAAATAAGTGAATATTATAGGACAAACAAACGCCAAAATTGGCGTAATATATTATGAACAGGAGCGGTTTCTCCATTGGTTCATTTGTGCAGTGAACACCCAATTAAATTTCATAAAAACACAATATTTTAATATTATATAAATAACAAAAATATAAATTTAATTTTAATATTTTTATTTTCATACGTGTTAATCCATATTTTTTTGTACATCAATGTCTTCTGGCTGACCGCGTCTCTGTGTCACAGTATACCTAAATATACTGTGTCTGTGGCGCATTATGACAACACGCCAACAGATCCTGCAAACTGTCAAAGAACACATTAATTGGCGCGCCGCTCACAAACAATTTTTAGCAAACATCAATCTCTAAAAAGAGAAGAGGGCCTTTCATTATAAAAAAAATCCGATTAATTATGGGGTATTTAAGAGGGGGTTGAAATTAAAAAAAAATCAAAAATGAAAAGCGACATCAACATGAAAGTTTTAGTAAAAATCAAGGTCTATAAGGAGATGAGGCCTATTGATTGTAAAAACAATCTGCTTAAAAATGGGGGTTAAGGGGGTCTGTTAAACTGCGAAGAGTATCATTTAAAATGCCAGGAATTATATATCTTTATTCTAGTTTGTGTCTGTGTAATATTATGTATTGTGATGGGACTGATCTTATAAAATAAACATTTAAAACGTTTTAGTTCTTATTTTATTTGCCAATAAAAGCTATTTAAAAAATATATTTTTTATTTGACATCTGTAATAAATTGTGAAAATGATTAAACTTACAATAAAAACTAAAAAATGGTAGGTAAAGTTTCATATAAAATTTTTTACAAAAAAATCAATGTCAAGCTTTCTACATAACCTGATATATATTTAAAAATAATCTCAAATTATGAAGAAAAGTCAGTTTCCTAACTAATAATGTTTATAGATGGTTTTCAACGTATTAAAAACAAAACGAATATCACACTAACTAAAATATTCATTTATTAATAGTTGGAGTGCTTGAAAACAGTATGATGTTGATAATAATAATTACACTTAATACAAACTCAAATATTAAAAAAAAAACAGCGATATTGGCTCTTGTACAAAGTTTTGATCCGAACTTACATATAATGAAATTATTGGAAAAGTGAACACCCATTTTAAATTACCACAATCCGCTACTGATTATGAACCCTGTACATCAATTTTTTTTTCATTTTTAGATATGATGTAAATGTATCACAAATTATAAAATAATTTAATTTTGTTTTTGTGAAGAGCAGGGCGTTTGACTAAACAGCTCGATATTATTTTTTACAAAGTAGGCATACGAAATGTATTTAAAATGATCGGTTAATATTTTTTGGTAACTTAATTGGACCCAGTACTACAAATAAATTAGTTACAGAAGACCTGCAAATAAATATAAGTATTATAGCGTTTTAACAGTACCTAGATTAAAATCAAAAATATTAAAGAAAATACTTTTAGAACAAATAGCGGCTTTGTAGAAACATCTTACTATTAATGTTATTTGACTTTTTGGAGGTAAATATTTTTGTTCTCTATTTTTTAATTTTTAAATAGCTTCTAAGATGTAATCAGGTTTTCTTAATGACATTCCCCGATTATGCCTTGGATCTACCATTTCTGGCAACATACAGTTTATATAAAACTTTTTTTAACTTCTCCTCCATATTTTTACACCATAAATCGTCTCTTTTTATTATATATTTCACTTTAAGTGGATAATTGGAACCTGCCCATACACCAAAAATACATCCTTTTCGTCCTGTAATATGTAATTGGCCTTGTATTTGATAATACCCATTGATGGTGGATATTAATGTCAAAATGATTGGTGTCTTTATTAAAAATCCAAAAGGGTATTTTTAATTTAATCGCCTCTTCTACCTGCATTTGATATGCAGCGTATGGACATTTTATTTCAACCACTAATTCATCTCCTACAATGCTGTCTGGAGTAGCATCTACAAATTTAAAAATTATTATTTTGATTTAAAATGAACTAATTTGCAATATGTTATAGTTGAGATGTGAGTAAAAATGTGAACTGATCATTACGTACCTAAATATGGATATTTTTTGTCAATAAAAATTCCACAATCTCTAATCACTATATTTTCCTGCTCTTGAAGCTGCAAAAGTGCCGGTTTTTCATACTTTTGGCCATGAGAATAAGCAGCATTGACTGGTATCAAACAAATTTGATGGATAATTTATTTTTAACACTATATTTCATACAGTATGTATGCTTTTGTAATATATTTCCGTTCTTAGCATGTTACTAAACCCTCTCGTAATTTTTCTCTTTTCAGTGGGTATTTCAGAGTTCGCATTCTAAAAAGAGAATTAAAATACAAGTGGACTTGGAATATTCCATTAGTCTGAACTACAATCCGCATAAAATCATCTAATTCTTGGATTTTTATTCCTCAAGATTTTCCACAAGACCGACTGTTTTTTACGACCACATTTAAATGCATTACTAAAGAAATTCTATTGTTTTTTGAGAGCATCTCTATTGAAGAAAGCGAATTTCGAGGCTATATCACGTACTTAATATAATTTATTGGCCCATAAACTCGTGGTTTTTGACAGATCAATTCAATATCTAGAAAATTGATTTATTCTTTGCCGTTTGCATTAGAGTCCATTAGTGGAAAATCACGTTTTTCCGTTAAATTTTCTCAAACTAGCCTGATTTTTTATGGGTGAATGATGAATTACAAAATATGTAGCAATTAGAGGCTGTAAAATGATAATTAGTACAGGGAAATAATCATTAAAGATTACACAAATCAAATTTAATTTATATTTAAAAAAATTAATTCTACAGGTTATATAATTTCTATTAAAATTTAAGAAATATTCTAATTTATTAGTATATCTTGCAAACAATGATGCATCAATGCATTTCTCATATACATCGATGCTGTATTAAGGTATTTGAAGAAGTGATAGCTCTGAAACGGCGCTTGGCCTGAATTAGCTTATCAAACTGCCGTCTAGGAATCTAGACAGTTAATTTATTTTATTTATTTTATTTTATCTATTTAGTACACCACTCAACAGTTAAAAACCAATTACAGAGTGGAATGAACATAAATTAAAAACAAATACAATATACTAATGATATACATCACAAACAAGTTAAGAACATCAGAAATGACTGAACATGAAACAAATAAGAAGTACAATAAAGCCCATTTTTAAGGAAAACTAAAGGTAAAATATTCAGTTATATTTAAGTTCTTAAAGGTGCATGAAACACATTAAAAAAAAATTAAAATAAAATAAATACACACAAAAGATATATTATCAACTTACCAAGCAGGATAAACATCTACTCAGTTTCTATGGTAACACATCTAAAAATATCTATTTCCTCACAACTAAAAATATCCAAACTGTCTTGAAGGCGATGATAATTTGAAAAATTGGAGAACCGTTCAAACTATTTGTATTTGCAGCTGGCAAGTAAAAGCTTAAGTATATTCTAAAGCCAGGGCGGGGTACTTTCATATTGATATAATCCTGAAACTCAATGCAGTTTAGCCCTTCATGTAAAATATCCCATAGGAATGAAACTAGCTGCATTTTACGGCATATGTGCAGTTCCATTAAACCAAAGCGCGACAACAGTTGATCATGAGGAAACCCTTTAGCAGGATAGATATTGTCCAGAAGATATGCGGACTTCATAAATATTCTTTGCACATTTTCAATAACGCTACTATAAATGTTAAGTGATGGATTCCATACAACTGACGCATACTCAAGTCTAGATCTAGCAAAACTAATATATAATAACTTCATTGTATGTATATTTTTAAATTGTTTGGAATTTCGAATTACAAAACCAAGACTCCGTGAAGCACACATAACTGGCTGCTTAATATGCCTTGCAAAAGTTAATTCCCTGTCAAAATGGACTCCTAGATCCTTCATAAACTTTGGCCTACTTAACACAGTGCCATTGATCTGATAATCAAAGGTGAAATATGATTTTTTCCTAGTATATGTCATAACACTACATTTACCAGGATTCAAATGCTAATAATTTTTAGTACACCATAGCAATAATTTAGCTAAACAACTTTGTAAAGCTGTGCAATCAACAAAGTTCCGTATTTCAGCAAAAATTTTTTAAATCATCAGCATACATTAAGTATTTTACTTCTGTGCTTTTGCCAATAATATCATCAATAAAAACTATGAAAAGAAGGGGCCCAAGGACCGAACCCTGCAGTACACCTGAAATTTGCTTAAAATGGTTTGATCTAAATCCTTGATGTTGCACGTACTGACGTCTATTTTCTAAGTAAGAATCTTTAAGTAAAAGAAGAAGATCAGATAGTCCCTTAGACTTTAATTTTTGTAATAGGATTTGATGATCAATTCTATCGAATGCCTTAGAAAAGTCGGTATAGATAACATCGACCTGACTTCTTCTATTTGAAGCCTCTGCCAAAAATTGTGTTTAGCACATAAGATTCGACACAGTGGACCTACCCTTCATTAATCCGTGTTGGTATTGCGATAATGAACCCGAAAGATGTCTAGATAAGTATGTACGAATAATGATTTCAAATACTTTGAAGAAATTACAAAGTTTGCTAACAGGTCTATAGTTCATCTTTGGTTCCCTTTTTATATACTGGTGTAACGCGAGATAATTTCCATAGATCAGGAAACATGGCTGTTTTCAATATTAAATTAAAAATAGTATACAGTGGGGTTAAAAGAATGTGTGCGCAATCTTTAATGAAGAAGGAAGGAATATAATCAGGTCCCATTGTCATTTTTGGCTTAAATCTTTTTATAGCGTCTACCACTTCTTTATCAGATACATGATTTATAGATAAAATAGGTAAATTAACAGAAGTTGATTGAACAGATGCGATAGTACGTGTTGGTAATGTAAAATTATCTGCAAATGCATGCACAATATCTAATGGATTATCCAATACATCATTATTAATTTGTACTGAAGATGGAAAGTTTGAGGAGTTCTTAAAAGAGTTTACGTATGTCCAAAATTTCTGAGGGTTTTTCTGAATATTATTTTCCATTCTTTCAGCATGTTTAGATAGTGCAAGCTTAACTTGTCTATTAACATTAGTACGTGCGGAATGTATTTAAAGCCTCAAGAGAACCTGTAGACTGAAACCGATAATGAGCTTTTTCTTTGATCATTTTGGTAATAGACCCACTAAACCATGGAGGATACATTTTATTACTAGCTTTCTTTTTTGGGACATGTGAAAATAATTCATATGGTTTTTCATTTAGTTTTTTTTACACCGTCATTCACATCAGTTACATTATTTAAAAACTTCCAATCGATAGATTGGAGGTCAAAGTAGAGAGTCGCGTAATTGGCTTTTTTAAAATTAAATTCTACTGAACAAAAATTATTAGTTACATTATTTATTTTTTTATATTGTGATATATTTAATTTGAGTGCTGGATGATAATCGTCTTCTTCTACAATATTTTCCTCCGATCTTACAACTTCACATTGGTCGTTATAAAAAATGAGGTCTAACATGCGACCAAATTTATTTTTAACCTGATTACAGATTTAAAATGTGGTTCTTTCACAAAATCATAGGATTTTCTAATCTAATAGATAAAATGTATTATCCTGGATTTAAAATTTAATCTTCTTTTATGTAACCCACTATTGGAATCTTAAACGAGGACACACAGATCTAGACTATATCCATATTGAGAAATTTTTACGATATTTTTTTGCAATAATGTTTAATGAATAATATACCATTTATTTTTAATAAATAAGATCACGATTTCATATATAACGACATGTTAATATAAACAAATCTTGTTAAGCATTAAAATTATCACCCATAAATAAATTATTTTAACTACAAAACAATTTTTTTTTTAGTGATATATTGATACGCATTATAAATTTCTTAGGTGTTTTTACATTTATTTATAACTTAGCTTGACATGACACTCAAACGAAAGATACTTTTAAATAACTATTACGACTTTTAACTATCAATAGTTTCTACTTAAAAACCATAAAATAATATATTATCAATAGTTCTTGTATTTAAATTAAAAATCACTTTTAAGTATTTTAATGCTTATTTAAAACAAAAACAAACAATTTATTGAAGTGGGTTATGGTTAATTGTTCCTCAAAATTATGCAATTATATTGATTTATAATAAACAAAATAAAAACAGCTAGATAAATTAATATCATAGTCTTATTTATCAATTACTGATTTGAAAGTGTCTGATCTAATGAGACTAAAGGCTCTAGAATAGACAGGATTTTACTGTTACCATATGATACGCCACTCATTAAATGGTAGTTAAATAAGAGAGTTTATAATTACAAAGTTCGCAAGGTTTTGATGGTGTTATCAATATGTAAATCTAATATATTCCGGCCTATCGGATCTCTCCCAAGGATAGTACTTGTTCTGGACACTGTAGTTTGACTAGCGGGAATTAAGCAAAAGCCCTGAGGTATATAATCAGAACGTCGCTCATATAAGTTGTTTATAATGTAAAAGCTTATTTTCTCTGGAACAGAAACCAGTTCTGCATAGTAAAGGTGTAATAACATTTTCAGCTTGTGAATCTAATTAGTTTGATTTGGCTTGCTACTTGATAGATATCTTTGCAATTCCCTCACCTAATACACATGAGGGAAATATGGCTGCGAATTTCTTCAAGTCGTACGACGGTAATTCTAGTAAAGTACTCGTATAACGTGCATTTAGTGCATATCTTGTAATGTTTCAATTTATTTTATACGAGGATAGACTGAAAAGTTACGAGCCTTCGCCAAAAGTGGTCATATATTGATAAATTTCTTAAAGCATTGATTAGCAAAGTAATTAAATATCATGTTAGACTTATCTTTTCCCTTAAGTGTAGCAAGTAGATTCGGACAATCTATAAAGTTATGCGTTTATGTTCTCGGTGAAGAATTTTGTGCGATGTGCCGGTCGATGGGGAAATGCCTAAATATTTATAGCATAGCTATTTCAAAGTGATTCTAGATTGTTGATATGATTTGATAGCATAGAGTGTCAGTATTTTGAAAATATCTACTGTTAGGGACTACAAACATACATGCGATATACAGCAGCTAATATAGAGTCCGGATATGCGTGGTAAATAAGAGATGTTGGTCAAAAGTAACTCTCAAATCGGTAAACGCTCTATGCTTACATAGAGTATTATTAATGATTGTAATTACATTGCCTAGGTCCTCCTAGAGGGACCTCTACTATCCGCCATTAAAAAAAGAATAGGGATATAAAAATTCTTAGCAACGGAGCAGGGAAAGGTATTGACTGGGTGGAAACACAGTCTGTCGTAATATACGGCTGTTACATCTCACCAAATATCAAGTTAGGAGCATTTTTGGACTTTCTACTCTTGCTGAGTACAGATATGAAGAAAAAGAAGTAAGAAATAGTAGTTGAATTAGATTTTAATGCAAAATCGCATCTAGGTATGGCAATTTACAATCGAAGACAAAAGGGGTCAAATACTAGCAGAATGGATAGCGGAGAAAAACCTGATAGTTCACAACCAGGGAGAAGCCCCAACTTTTACAAGAAACGCCATCAAATCGTACATGGATATAACATTTAGTACAAGGCACACCCCTAAAAAGATCACGAGATCAAAAGTACTGGATGAGGAAACCCTAAGCTATTATCAACATATGACCTAGGAGATCGCAGAGAGAAAGCAAGATACAGGCAACACCAATGTAAGCCAAGGATAGATTGTTAAGAAGATAAATAAAAATATGCCAAAAATAGCAAAGCAAATGATGAAGTTAATCGAAGCAGCATGTGACGCAAAGCTACTGAAAAAACAAAATAATGGCAATAGAAAGCCTGTTTACTGGTGGACAGAGGCAGTTGCGTTAAAAAAAGCGTGCATACACAGAAAAAGAGAAATGGTGAGAGGAAACGGAAAAACAATCAGACCAGGAAAATATAGTGTCAGGGATAGTATAGGCAGAGTGGAATAATTTTTAACAGATACATATTGGTTACGAAATGGGATGCATGGAAGAAGGGTGATTGATGAACTGGACGTTGACGTATGAGGTAAGAGCTACAAAATAGTGACTCAAAAACTACACAATCAGCTGATAATTAGTATGACAAACCAGCAAAAACCCTAGAACCTGTACATACCTCGATATTATGGGCTAAAATGCAGGTGAAAACAATGGACATACTTGAATTCACTAAAGACCAACTTCTACAGGCAGTCACTAGAATAAAAAACAAAAAAGCAGCTGAGCCAGATAGAATAGCACAAAAAATAGTAAAAATAATATCGGAGGATCATGTGAATTAAGTTTTTGCTGTGTTTAATCGACTTCTTAGGACGGATAAATTTCATAAGCAGTGGAAAGCGATGCGACTAGTACTTATAGAAAACACTCCAAGATCAAGAAAAAATATACCGCCAAATCTCCGTCTTGAACGTGATGGAAAAGCTAATGAAATAACTGCTACTAGGTAGATTAAATAAAAAAACTGAAAGGGCGAGAGGTCTATCGAGGAAGCAACATGGCTTCCAAAAAGGAATATCAACAATAAGCGCCATGAAGTGCATTCATGAAGTGGTAAATAACGAAACAGATAAACCAAAGCACAAGAGAAATCTATGCGCGTTCATAATGGTGGAAGTAAAATTGCTTTAAACTCTGCTCCCTGAGGAGACATACTAGGTGACCTGAGTAGAGTGGCGCCATACCTATACAACCTAATAGTCAGCTACCTGGAGGACAGGACCATAAAAGTGGGGTAAAAGGCAACAATGAAGGTAATCTGTTGTGTTTTTCAGGGATCGATAATTGGACCTACTCTGTGGAACATTTATCATGATGAGGTTCTAAGCAGTACAGTGACAACGGTAGAATATGCTGATGATCTGGGTATTTTGGTTCTAAAAAAAAATGGCAGAATAGTGGAAGTAACAGCTAACAGAAGTATAAGGCAGATAATTATGTCACCTACAAGGAAGAAACTGAGCCTAGCTCCCCAGAAAATCGAAGTCGTACTGCTAATAGCAGGAATAAAAATAAAAACCATTACAGTAGAAGTAGGGGAAACAAGAATAACTAGTCAGAAAGACATAAAATATCTAGGACTCAGATTCAACAGAAATAGAACAATAAGGCACCATGTATAGCAGGCAGCAAAGAAGTTAACGAGGGCACTAGCTACCATCACTAGGCTAATGCCAAATGTGAGTGGCCCACGTGAAAACAAACGAAAGATACTGAGCACAGTAGTGCAGTCCATCATTCTTTATGTAGCAATTATATAAAAGTCTGAAATCGAAAAAACATACATAGAGACAAGCTGATCAGAGTCCAGAGGCAAACTGCGTTAAAAATAGTTAGTGCCCATATAACTAATTCTACTAAAACACTTATAGCTCGAACACCCCCGATCGATATGATAGTGGAAGAGTGGATCAGAGTAGAAAACAAGACAAGTCAGAAGAAAGCCCGTGAACTATTATTTCATAAGTGGCAGCAAATTTGGGAGTCTCATGAAGGAACTGCAAACTGGACAAAAAGATTAACTACAGACATAAATCCTGGCTAAAGAGGAAATGGGAGTGAAGCAACTTCTTTCTGATGCAGATTCTGACCGGACTTCCATACATACCTGAACGGGTTTGGACTACGGTAGAGCACACCTACTTCGAATGCTATAGGTGAGATACCGAGAGAGATACAGCCCGAGATAGGATAGGAGAACTGAAGCCCGATAATTTAATTCGAAAAATATTGGAAAACGAAGAAAATTGGAATACTGTAAACACGATGGCCATAAGCATTATGTCCGCAAAGAGAATAGAAAGAATACCTATATAAATGAAAAAAGCGGAAAACCCCTAGAAGAATGAATAAAACGCCCAACAACACTTATTGAAGTAATGTCTGCGGATGGTTTCAAGAAGATTTTGCATTCTACATTAAGAGTTGTTTTTAGTCGGTAAGAATCCGACACTATCTGGTCATTGCGTGGCCAGTCGTCTTTTTCCAGAAAAAAAAAACTATCCACTCCAGTCTAAGTTTTGTGAGTTACGGAGTTGGAGAGAAGGTACCCGGTGCGTCCGTATGTTAAATCTGATGTGATCAAAGAATGAGAGTCAGTAGATACTCTACAATTAACTAACTGTGTACTAATTTTTATTTTTAGAACTTCCGGATTAGGGTGCTTTAAGGACATCAGTATTAGGAGGACAGTCTCAACCCTTAGGACGTATACCCAAAGTGTGCAATTGACGAGGTCAGCTTACTTTTAGTATTGACTTCTTCCTTTGTTAACTAGTTCGTAGAAGTCAAATCAAATTTTATTTAAATTTAGTAATACAATTCTCATCTACATGTAAACAGTCACTGGAATAACTTTTTTCCATCCTCTAGCAGTTCACTGGAGAAGTATGGACGTCGTCTTTGCTCCCAACCGTGAAATGCAGGATGTTTATCGGTGTTATGTTTATCTATCATCTCCTTACCTTTCGATATGATATGATAATTCCGGCTTAACTACCTAACGGCGATAATTGATTTGTGTTTCAAGTTGTGTCTGATTTTAGTTGTAATTTGGCTCCCTGAAAAAAGCTAGGGAAAAACAAGGTTGTACTTATGTCTATGCATGTATATTTCGTTTCTGCTAGCAGCTGTGATCTACACGGTATAGCAGGATATCCGACCAAGAATCGAGGGCCCTCGATTTTAGATCTGATGACGCGCCTATCGTGCAATCCACCGTCCCCACCAGTGCTCATAGCTAGCCAGCTCGAGCTTTCCACATTTAGTAGGTCGTGCAGTTTATGTCCGTCCGAGCCTTAAATTATTTATAATTTTAAGTCTTATCTGTATATTAAGAGTACTTTGTGAATACATCAATGCTTTCTGTGGGCACTGTTCCCTGAATGAATGTTAAGTATGTCTCCCTTTACGTTTTCGGGGAGACATTGTGTAAAAAAAATTATGTGAGATGCGCATTACAAATTCTTTCATAGTCGGCTTGAATGTCTCTACATGCATGTTATTGATCCTCAGACACCTGCTTTGTATCCCTTGAAAATTGAGGAAATTTCTGTTGGACATCGAGCAATAAGTGAATATATGCCTGATTACCTGTTTTTAGATCAGCAGCTTGATTTCGCGTACTTGTTATCCTACTGTTCTGATTGCATTATTCGCTTTGAAGCTTCTGTCGTCGGTGTGCTTTGTGAACGTTATTTTCTTGTCTGGATAGGCCCCAGATAATTTACCGTATTTTTAGCCTCTTCGAACTGTTTTTTTATCTCAAATATAGCTATTATTTGCTGTTTTCTCCTTTTACCATGCTTACGGATTTTGCAGTGTTCAGTCGAATTTTGTTCTAATCGAGATAAGGGATTATTGTTATATTATTATGGATGTCAAGTCTCTTGTTCTCTTTATCGGCAAATGTAGATGTTTTAAATACACAGGTGTCATCAGCATACAACGTCGTCTGTAAATCATTAACTCCCATGGGCATGTGATGGGTTGTGATAGTGTACAGGTGCGGCGAGAGAACCGGACCCTGGGGTGCATTCGCCACTGCATTGAATGGTCCTGTGCTAGTTTTGTTGAGTTTTACAATAAAAGCTCTATCCTCTAGATATGACTTAATCGTTTTTATAATGTAAAGAGGATATTCATTTATAAACATTCTGTATATTAACACATATGTCCATACCGTGTCAAAATCTTTCTCGGTATCTAATGCTACAAGTCAGGTCTGCTTTTTGTCATTAAAAGCCTCTTTCGCTTGATAAGGGATTTTTATAACCTGTGCAACCGTTTTTTAGTATTATCTAATCTACTGTCTTAAAAATAATATTGAGTAGGGAGATGGGGCCGGAGTTATCAATATATTTGAGATTTTCCCCGATTTCCTCATGGGACTTATATTAGCCTTTTTTAATATAATAAGTATTACTGCAATTTTAGAATAGCATTAATTATGTAATTCAGTTATAAAAATGTCTTTTATGAAACGTTTTTTAACAAAATGCCGTTGATGTCATGTAGTCCCGAGGCATTACGGTTAAGCAATTTAATTACTGGCTCAATCACCTCTTTAGGGCTAGTTAGTATTTGTCACTATCCTACAGCTAAAATTAAAAAGGATAAATGTAACCCACGACCCAGCTCAAGTATAAAAAATGGGCAGCTGGAGCTGTGTGAAAATTTAAGAAACTTTGCATTTCATAGTTCTTTAAATTAACAATAGATTTTTTAAAACGCATCATTTCTTTGCTAGCCCATCAATTCATAAAATGATTATACATGTTATTATGCGGTGTGATATTTAAAAAACTTAAAATGGCTCTACATCATGAATTAAAGGTAATAAATTGCAATACCTTATTCAACAATTTTTATTCAGTATACTTTTTATGAGTTTACTGGTAATAAATTACCGCGTACATTTTTATCGTTTTCAGCGATTTCAGTGTTCTGGACATCTTTTTTCAGATTTAAAATACCTAAACATTTAAAAATATAAACTGACACAGAATATAAATCTTTTGGAAACTATCAAAAATTAATTATAACTGAAGGCCTCATTAACTGTTACAAAATATAGGTTTTTATTGGTCAATTTTTATTTTTCATAATAAAACGCATTGCTATAAAGAATATCATCATTATTTAATTGACGAATTTTAGTACAAGAGTAAAAAAAAATAATTAAAGTATCTTAAAAAGTGTTTCATGTAACCTATTATTTTTTTTACAAGACATTGTTCCTTGCGTAATAAATCACTTCTCAAAAAATTAAGTTTCTTAGTTCGAAGACACCAAAAATATATCTATCCTTTCTTTCCTGACGGACACCTGGCATATTATATAATATGATACATTTTATTCTTTACGAAATTGATGGTAGGTTATGTTAATGCATTTATTCCTTATTTGTAGTGATACTATTAAGCAAATAAACTAAACCAGTAATAAATAACAGCTGAACGGTAATTTGTGTTTGGCCGTTTACATATATTAGTAATAGTTTGTGTATTAAATGTGAATGTTATTTGTTTATGTGTCGAAGTCCGTTATCGTAACCCTTCTGGGTAACCAGCTATCCCTTGAACCACCCATTAATTAATAGGATTGATGATATTTATAGTTTAACTTGATCCTCGCTTGTTGTTTGAGTTTATTCCGGTCCTTAGTTACTAATTGAAGCTATCTTATGTATCCTTGTTTCGGGACTCGCACCACCTTCAAATTTTTAGCCCTTAATTCGACACTTAAATTAAAAACTATATATTTGTCCTGTAATCGTAAAGTTGACAGAGTCAAAATTTTGAAATCGAACTACAATAATTTATATGAGAAAATAAAATTCATAAACATACTGGAAACCGGGTACAGAATTAGTGTGTAAAAAATTATTTTATTAAATTTTATCTAAGCGATTTCGGATTTACAAAGCCATCATCATACCTATTCTGAAAGTGTTACGAATTTACATTATAATAGTTACCAATAAAATAGTAAATTTGCGTATGATACAACAAAAATTAAATAAACGAAACATTTATAAAATTTAAAATGGTTCTTTTTTATCTTGTTAGTTTTTATTCTTATTTCCACATTTCTGTCCCATTTAGTTTTCACCTCAGTTACTTTTTTCTTTTACATATCGATAAACAAGGATACAAATATACTCAGTTCGAACTGTCTGTGCCTGGCTTAAGTAAAAAATTTCCTGTAAAATAAAGTGTGCAATCAGTAGGTGATCTTTTAATAAAAATTTTACATCTCCCAGGCCTGGTCCTTCGAGCCGGATGCATGCTAATTCATCGTTTCGTCCACTCCATGTTGGATAATTTATTAGAATTCATCTTGTTTTTCAAAGCCGAATACATGTTATGAGCTAATCAAGCAACATTTTGCTAATTACTCGCAGTACGTCATTCTAGTAACAAAAAAGTCACCTTCAGAAGAACACAAACTTTTTACAGCAAAAGCAGTGTCTACAAATATATTTATCAAACTTTTCATATCTAGAAAGTGTCTAAAAACTGCACATAGTGATAATTTGAAATTAAGCAAATATTTTCATAACTTTTTATTTTCTGCTAAAATTCCAATTCATTGTAAAATAAACGATTTACGTTTAAATGTGTGCACCTGCATAAGCTTTCGTATATTAATAAAATAAAAAACAAAAACTAAAGAGAATATAAAATACAGTTCATGTTCCGCAATGTTTCAGGAGGAATTGTTTACTTAACTTTTTACTTTGAACTAAAACTGAAAACTCTCCATCTATATGTTAATTAACGTACTTTTTTTTGTTTCAGGTACATACAGTTATTGATTTTATGCACATAGGATAAATTGGTAAGTTTATAAATGTGCTCATTAACGTTATCTATAAACGAAAAAATATCCATTTTTCTAAAAAAATCCAAATAGAAAGTTTAAAGCATATTAAATTAAATAAAACAATTTGTGTGTTACTTTATTCTTAATATCCCTAAACAAAATCGTTAGTTCTAAAGCTCTAGTTATTTCTACACCTTATGCAGACGGTCTAGTGAATTTCATAAAAAGGATAAATGCTGAAATGATGCAAATTATATTACAAAACAGATCTGCAATTCTTTTCTAATAAGACCAGTACTATTATTTTTTAAAAAAGAATGAATCGTACAAATATAACCTAATCCTTAGCATCAGCCTCCTTGATAACCTTGAAGACATTGGGCATAATACAGAACAATTCTTTACGAACCATCTAGGGGCATTTAGAACAATCCCTATTGTGAGCCTAAGTGCAGGTTTCCAGTAATCAAGGTACAAGTAACCGAAGCCGTTGAAGTAGCTCGTAGCGGATAGAGGCGAATGTACCGTTCCAGGGGTCCAAATTCCTGTGCTGAATGATTGTTGGATTTTAAATCTAATTGGCCGAGACTAACTGGTGCCCACAAGCCGCAACCATTTAGGTGCTTTTGGACAAAATATGGTATTAGGGAATTGGGAGCCCCAGTGCTTTTGGCAGCACTGCCCTTCCCATCGGGAACGGACCCGTAGTGGCAGGATTTCGTCCTAGCTAGAGAGCACATCGCTCGTTTGGTAGCCTTCCGCAAGGAGGAGTTAATCGGATGGATCTCTGGCCTAGCAACCCAAAGGAGGGATCGAGTTGATCTAATTCAGGTAGCGTGAGTACCGTGCGGGAAAGCCAAATCCAGGCCACCTTCGTGTATTGGCAAACGCTCTGTGCTAATCGATACGTTGGTGGTTCCGATCCATCAGTGGTTTTGGTGTAACGAGAGCCGTAGTAGAATGAAGTTAAGGGTTATTCGTGTGTATTCACTACACCGGACGACTGTAATCTGTAAGGTGTGGGAAGCCCATATGGTTGAAATACCTGTATGGAGAGCTGTAATATGGGAACCAGTCGGTGCGTGTACAGTGTGTCTTGAACCTGAATCTCTGAGTGCGATTGCCCGGCCCCACGGGTAATATTAGTAGCCGCTCGAGGTGTCGATGTCGAAGTTTCTAAAAGGCGTTGGACACTAGAACCGAAACGAACTAATTTTAAATTACCCCCTGAGACTGAAAGTCGTCATTTGGGGTGTCGGTCCCAACGACCAGAAGCAATGGCGGCTCGTGGGGGTGTTTTAAATTTAAATTTGTTTTAGTCTATAATGACTAATAAAAATACACAAAAAATATGGTAAATATGGATTGGTTTAGATCCACCACCCAAAGTGATACTTTTGTAAAAACGGAAAGAAATTTATGCTTTCCATTATGAGATTTTTATGCAATCCAGTATACTCGCAATTTAACCTTATTTACACAAACCGACAATCGTATTTTATACGCCAGTTTCTTAAAGATAACCTACATACAGCGTCAAGGCGCCGCAAATTCTATTTTACATCAATGAAATAACGCCGCTGCTCTTCCGATGTCCTCCACATTCGACATTTGCAGTAGCAAATTCGCATTTCCCTCGAAATGTATTTATAAAGTAATAAAAATTTCGCATCCATCCCATCTCTCCGGATCCCATAGATTGCTATCAAAAAGCACTCTTCCATCTGATTGCCGTTTTATTCGTCTGTGTCGGAAATTTTCCAGAGCCATAACTCGAACACACTGAGACGTGATGCATTTAAGGACCTTTTCTCGACTCCTGCATATATCGAAATTTGTTGACGCAGAAAAAATGTAAAAAAAAATGTAAATACGCTAACACTAAACAATTATGTCGAAATATTTCGAGCGGAAAAATGTAGTGCCTAAGTTGGATTTTTGTTTGATGTTCGAAATGAAAATATGCGAGGATGCAAAATTTGTTTATTCTTCGAGTTTTACTTTTTTTGAAGCCCTTTTAAACATTCATGAATAGAATTTTCAAATGACTAAAACTTTTTTAAAAAAAATTGGGGAGACACTATATTGAAATAAAAACACAAAATTAGTACCTTTTAAAAATGATTTCATACTTATTTATCAATATTTCCTGTAACTATAAAGAGTGTCCCAGAAGTATTGGAATATTAGAAACATTAAAATATTCTATTATTAGAGTCAGCGAATTAGGATGTCAAGAGAGAATGGGACCACTTGAATTTATTTTGTTCTTTAATTAGTTGGATTTTAAACATAGTTTAGGAGATATTTAATAAAACATTATAAAAGCATGTTAACACGTGTTTTGTAAAATGGCTATATAGGTTTTTATAGTTGTTATGTACCTAATTATTTAATAAAATACAGACTACCGATATAGGTTTTTTATTTAGCCAAAGCAGACATATGCAAGAAAGACGATCATACTTTTTAATCAGTCGTACCAACTTTTTTAGATCAGTGTTGCCAACCATTGGTGGCTAAAATCCCATCCATGGAAGTGACTACACTTCCATAGGTAGCTTACATATATTACATTTCTCCCCTCATCAAAACGACTATAAACCTAACCTGGTTGGTGGTTTAACAAGCCTTCTTGGCCTAGTCATTATACCAGGTGAGACTTAAGTCGGATGGTCCTCAACAGGGATAGTTAGGGTACCTAAACAAGCATTGTGAGTGTTAGGTACTACACTATTCTTAGCTACACTAGGTGAGTGAAGCTCCGCAGTAGCAAAGGGTGCTTAAGCTGGCGTATAATTATTAGTTACATTGTTTGAATTGTCATAGATATTAGATACATCACTAACACAAGATTTCTTGTAGTCGTTATCACTTCTACCGCACATTATTGGAATGCCATTTTCACGTGTCACTTTGTTACCTATACAGTTATTATTTAAACGAATATCGTTAGCCTGTACCAATTTTACATTATCTCCGAGCTGAACTAAATATGTACAACAGCTAAGCACCTTCAGTATTTTCCCTTTTACCACATGTTTGTATGAATATTTTTTACATACATTAAATCATTTACAGAGTACAATTGTTTTTTCTAGGAATATCAGATTCTTTTTTTTTTAAGTACATGTATCATTAGTTTTAGTAGGTCAAACCTAGTTCTAGGTCTTATTTTAAAAATATTACAAGATGGGGCTAAGCTTTCTGTAATTTGTTTACGGGCATACCTTCTTGCACCATTACTTTTGCTTATCCATCTGCCAACTCCACGGCCAGAGCTGTTTGGTAAGCTTTTTCATATGTAAAATCATCTTCTGTGAGTAGCCTACGTCTTGTGGTCTCAGAACGTAATTCACGTACAAATGTGTCACGTAAAGCTTCATTTAGAAAAGCCCCAACCTGACAGTGCAGATAATCTCTCCAATTTTTCTGAATAATCTTTAACATTCTCTGAATTTTCTCGACTTGTGTTATAAAAATTATACCTTTCTGCAATTACGAGGCGCTCCCGGCAGTATTGTATACGCAAAGCGTGTTTAAGCTCTTCATAAGACTTGCTAGTTACAGACGCTGGTGCTAGGATATTCTTCAAAACTCTGTAGGTCTCTCCTCCTATTAGTGTTAAAAATAATGGAAGACATCGGATTCTCGCGGATTGAATGGCTCGATGGTGCCTATTAATGCCATTTCACTACTCTAATTTCTTTCTTCAGACTTTAGGTTAGGATTCGTGTTAGACACGTTAGATTTGACTTGCTCAAATTTTAACAATATTTTACCTTTGTGAGTTCAACACTATTCGTCTATTCGTTTAATTTTTAATCCAATTCATATTGTAAATTAAGAGTACTAATCCAGAGATAGATATTAATGTCCAAGGGAATAATAATATGAGCTTACTTACCTTGTAAGTAGTAAAATTAAAGCTAGTTCTTCATATCTAGGTGCCGCGTAGCACTACCATTAACACCGCCATTTATGTATTGCCTGATACTTTTCGTCCAGTTTATTGAAAAAAATATTTTAAGTTAAAAGCTATTTATATCAAACCAATATGCTTTGTTAGCATTCATGTCCATTGTCAAAAGGAAACATCAATTATCTGAACGCAATAATCCTACTACACCAAAACCAAAATATTTCATGCTAGACAAAGTCAAATAGATGGCAGGCAATAAGGTAATTAAAAATGTTATGTAAAGTACACCGTTAACCACCAGAATGAAAGGGTTGACTTGTGTCGATAGCTTCGACAGTCAGTATGTAATAGAATGCGTTTGATAGACATATAGCCAAGGGAATAGTCATTTTTCGGATATTTTGTAGTCTAACGGCATAGGTGTCTCATTATTTTTATTTTCTCTATTTTTTATTTTTTGTTAATCTATTTAACGCTTGAATTATTAAAGAAAATAAATGATTTTTTTTTCGTGAATTAAGTAGTTAGGTTAATCCAAGTTAATTAACCTATTCGAAAAATATTAAATATACGAAAACTTTTCTATTTTTCCATTGTTTAATTTAATCCAATACAATAATAATCAATATTAATGAAACAAACCATCAACACCAAAATGGTAAAAGATAAAGAAATGACTGTTTAGTATAATAAAAAACACAAAAAAATGTCTATCCACTAGGGATAAAACATAAAGAAATAGAGGCGAACTGTCGGGGGTTAAAAACATATTAGTATTAAAAACGTCACATGATACTACAATATTAATGAGCCTACATTACAAAGTCAAAAAACAAAAAACTGCCAAAGTTTTTAATGTTCACGAAAGCAAAATGGATACCGGCAATGAATATTGAAACGGTTTAAAGAATTCAAATTTGATTTTTTTTTTAATTTATAGAAGAGCTGTGCTCCAGTATGAAGTGACAAAACTAATAGTTAATGAATTTCAAAAAATTATGTTTATAATAAGTAACGAAAAATCTCCACTAGGTGAAACTACAAAGTTTTTTATAAAATGGAAATATGAAAAATGGAAATACGAAAAAATAAAAAAAATTAAAAATGCGGGGCATGAGACGAAAAATTTGATAATTTTTTTTTAATAGTTTTAGTTTAAAAATAATATTTATTTATGTAAAAATTTTTAATTTTAGGAGGAGTTGGTAACACTGTAACAAAGAAATGGCAGATCTAAGAAAATTTAAAATTTGACAGTACATGAGAAAAAAATTAAAAACCTAATCCACGTGTGGAACAGATTCTTGAGAAAATTTAGAAAAGACTAATAACGAAAGGGCAATAATAATCAGCGAAATAAGAAATGAAAAATGAAGAAGAAATATGTTTTCTATTTAAAGCAAAGTAAAGAAAATAGGAGAAGATACAAATTGGATCTGTGTATTCAAGCAACCTCCTGGGAAGGCTTTTGGATTTCTCGTTATTTCTAGGTTTTCAAAACTATTAAGAGTGAATCTATTAAAGGTGCTGTGCAATGGCGGCTCGTGGGGTGGTTCACAGTGACAGAATGTAGGTATCAGTACACATGTATGAAAACACTTTCAATGTTTTAGAAAGTTGATAGTATACCTTTCTAAAACACTGACAGTTTTTTACCTATATCTATAGCGGGATCTATATTCTGATACTCTGAACCCCCAAAATTTTGGTCACGAGCCGCCCTTGGTGCTGTGTAAGAATAGATCGACTCTTACAAAGTTTTTTTTTTTTAAATTCCGACGCCCTTAATATTACACGGAGCACTTTCCTTTTTAAAATTTTGAAATATTATTTGTTTGGGCAACAAAAAGAATCATATTTTATTTATTTACCTGGAAAATGTTCCTCAAATTGTAGAGTTCACCCTACGATTTAAATGTTTGTAACCAGGTTCTATCAGTATTTCGACTAACACTTCGAAAATGAGCCAATACAATAAAATAATTTTTTTAGTTTGTAAAATTACCTGAAATAAATTACAAACACTCATTACCTTTTACAGTAAATACATTTTTAAAATTTCATAAAAGTGTTGATAAAATATGTAAATACTCGTATCAATCCCCAAATGAACGCCAGTGAAATTTCTGACAAAACTCAGTAATAAAAGTAACTAAAACCAGGCAGTTTTCATGCGTTTTGTGATGTTAGCAGATCACTTGAGATACGGGTATTCTTGAAGACCATGTATTATTTTCTAAAAACTATTATCGGAACAGCTGCACCGAATGTTTTAATCCACTAATAATGTCAAGAAATTCCATTTTATTTGTAGGTAAGAAACGTAGACTTAAGGAAGTGTTCAATCTTACGTTTGAATAGTTTATTTTCTAAATTAGACAGTAACTGAATTGGTACATTTATCAAATAGTCTTTCTGTTCTTCTGCAACTAGCTTGTGATCGCCAGGGAATTCAAGTTCCTTGTCTCCTGACTTTCCCCAAGGATTTCATTAACTACTTTTCGATAAATTTTACATTGTATTGTCAGAATTTTTAATTATAATATGTGATTGTAGAGAATGATAAAACTCAAAATTAGTACCACATATTATACAATTTACTGAGGTAAAATAACAACTAATTTTGAACATTTTTAAACATCATCAGGTTTGTAAAGTACAAAATTTCATGTTGAAAAATATACCAAAAAAATTAGGAATTCACTATACTAATAAAAATGTATTATCGGAGAAATTACATATATAAAACAGATCATCATTATCTTTTAATAACGGTGAACGTGACGAAGAACACCGGCCGGACCCGAAATAATAATAATAATAATAATAACGTTTATTTGTAGAATGATACTGATAAATAAAAAAATTACATATTATACATTAAAATAAAATCATGCTACAAAAAAGAGACAGCAGACAGCAGAGCTGATACAAAGTGCTACCCCTTTAATTATTTTTATAAATTAATATCACATTGTATACTACTTAATTTAATTAAATACAATTAAATATAATTAACTTTAATTAAACACAATTAAACATAATTAAATATTCTCAAATACCTGTACGTAAGTACTTATTATATTTTTCCTTAAATGTACCTACTGTAAGATGCTTTAGATGCGAAGGAACCTGGTTGTAAAGTTTAAAGACCATATAGGAAAACGATGCCTGGAACTTAGAGGTCCGATGGTAAGGAGGTGAGATATGCCCCCTAAATCTAGTATGCACATTGTGCACATCGCTGCGAAATGTAATTCTATTATATAAATAGGGTGGCGATTTAAATATTATTATTTTATGAAAAAATGTTACCATATGAAGATGCCTTCTACTTTCCATATTTAACCAATTAGCTTCCTTCAATTTATAACTGATCCTTTCGTATTTTCTAATACCGTATATATAACGAAGACAATAATTTTGAGCTCTTTGAATTCGATTGGCATCTAAGTTATCTATGCAAGGACCGTAAATGACATCACAATAATTAAAATGACTGAACCATAGTCACACAATAAAATTTTTGTTTTTTGATCTAATATATGACGATGAGGAAAAAGCATTTTTAAATTTGCGTATGCTTTTCTTACACAGTTATTGACGTGTATTCTAAATCTTAAATCCGTATCTAGCTGAAGACCCAGATTTCTAGCAACATCAACACAAGGAACACAAATGCCATCAATACTTATCGATAATTGACTTGAAATTTGCTTTTTATTCTTGCCGAATACTAATATTTGTGTTTTTGCAGGATTAATATTAAGCTGATGCCTTTTCGAAAACGAGACTACTTTTAGTAATTCTGAATTAATGAATTCGTTTCTGAGTACTTTATTAAATTCCGAAACAGTAAATATAATTTGTGTATCATCAGCATACAAATAAGCCCTGCAATTGTCAAGAATTGTACGAATGTTACCTGCATAAATGCTGAACAAAACCGGACCTAGTATAGATCCTTGAGGCACACCACATGTGATATTTTTTATATCTGATTTGCCAGAATTTGTTTCAACAAATTGAACACGATTTGATAAATAATTTTTAAAAAATTTAATAGCTTTATTAGAAAACCCTACATAATGTAGAATGCTATAAAGTAATTTGTGGTTAATGGTATCAAATGCTTTTGTGTAATCTAACAATATTCAAACATCTGTATTTCCCTTGTCTATATCATTAAAAATATCATCTGTAACCTCCAGTAAGGCAGTTGTACAACTATAACCACGCCTAAAACCAGACTGACTAATTGGTAAGATATTATAATTTTTAATGTGTAATTCAATTTGATATTTAACAATTTTTTCTAATACTTTTGATAAAACCGGTAAAATTGAAATAGGCCTTAGTTCATTAATACTACTTATATTAGATTTTTTTGGCAATGGTAGCACTTTTGATATTTTCCAGTTTTCTGGGAAAACAGATAGCTCCAAGCAAGTATTTATGATGTGAGTTATAAAAATTAGAATATGTGGACAACACAGCAGAATCATAGACATTTGCAAATTGTCAACTCCCATCGCTTGAGTTTTAATTTCCAGTAAATATTTATAAACAATACATTGATTAACGGCTGTGAAACTGAGTGGCTCCTGAAAATTTACTTTAGAGTTGTTATTATAAAAGAGGAGCAAGTCCTGATCAGCGGGGTTTTGATTGCAAGTTGCCGATATAAAATAATCATTTATTTCATTGGGGTGATTTAAATTTGCGGGTAATTCACTTTTAACAGGTTTTGAACATATGTTCATGCTTCTTACTGTTTGCCACATTACCCTACTATTTCGACCAAACGTTTCAACACAATATTTAAAGTAACCTTTTTTTTTCGTTTTTAATAGCCGTGGTAGTATAGTTTTTTAATTCCTTGTAATATTGATAATGAGCTGGATTTTTTGTTTTTTTAAATTTACTAAGTGCCTTGTCTCTTAATTTTATCATTAATTTTATATTATCTGTGAGCCACGGAGGATTACATTTTTTAAATTTTCTTTCTTTTACAGGAGCAAGTGTATCAAATTGTTAAAATGAGAGACTTTATCATTTAGGTTATCAAGCCAAAAAATTTTTTCAAAGGGAGCCATATTTAAAAAGTTTTTTAGTAAATTTTTATCAATATTTTTTATATCCCTAGAATAAATAACTTTCTCACAATTACTAACTTCGAAATTCATTATACAATAAATAAATTGATGATCTGAAGATATATATAGCTCCTTATTACCGTGATTATAAGAGTTATATTGATTAGATATTAATATGACATCGATCATAATTTCACTAGTAGCTGTTATCCGTGTTGGTTAGGTTATAATTTGCTGTAAATTAAATAACTCTGCACAGTTAATAAAATTAACTGCATTGTTCGAAGACCCATTTAATAAGTCGATATTAACATCACCTCCGCAAATAATTTCATCAAACTGTGTATAAATGTCTACAAGATTTTCTTCAAGGTCAGTTAAAAAATCACTTACGCTTTTATCCGGTGGTCGATATAAATTTCCAAAGGCAAACTTACGATTATACAGCTTAAAGCTTATCCATAGTTGTTCTAAAGAGTCCCTATTTTCTATTTCTAAAATATTAAATGCCAAATTAGATTTAACATATATTGCAATCCCACCTCCTCTCGAATCCCTATCGTTTTCTTATAACATTGTACCCATCGATATGCACCATGTAATCTTGAATATTTTTATTAAACCAGGTCTCTCCAATACCTAAAACATCATAATTTTCGCGCAAAATATATGTTTTAAATTCATTAAATTTATTACAAAGAGATTGTGCATTAAAAAAAGCAAAGGAAAATTTTGTCATGAGAATATTAAATTAAAATTAAATACTAAATATATGTTTTATACTTAAAAACTTAAAAATTTAATATAAAGTATACAAAGGTATTATTTAAATACCATTTTGTTTCATTGATTCCGCAACAACTGAGTTGAATATATATTAGAACTTCTCAGTAGTTACCCAAAATCATAATAATATACATTTATATATAACAAAAACAAAAAAACTGTAATAATGGCCCAAAATCCCATTGTTCAAATAATTAATGTATTATAAGAATGAAAAAAAATAATAAAAGTATGGAAATATTTAACTAAAAATTTCATAAATTCTTGTGATCGGTTGTATAGTCACATCTATTTTAAATTATACATTCTAAATAAAATGAAACCTAATTTACGATTATTAAAATAAAACAAAATTTATACAAAGCAAAAAAAAATGTTAATAGTTTTGAAGTAAATGCCATGCAAAACAAGCTATCTGATAAGACGACCAGGTCATGGGTGGCGAATAGATTAAATGCGCGGCAGGCCAACAGCGAACTGGTTTCTATTTATATTACATCCTCCATAGAATGAATAACTTGAATATTGTTCTGTTTTTTTATTAAAACTTTTCCATTATCAATCCAAACAACTTTATTGCCATATTTTTCTTTAGCCGACTTGAAAAGTATGTATTGTTCTTTAGTAAGATTCTCGTTTATGTATATTTTAGTACCTGCTAATGCTTTCCTAACTTTATATATTTCTTTTTTCTTAAGATACCTAACAAATTGGATAATAACTGTTCGGATTCTGCCTTTTTGTTGGGTTTTTCCTATCCTGTAAATGTCATTAATATCTCGATCTTCACACTGTATTTTTAATTTATCGCTTACAATTTTTAAGAATGTTTTTAATACATCTTCTCCATTTGTTTTCGGAATTCCATCTACTCTTAATGTATTTTTCTGTTGAATTTTATATACATTCTCTAACTTCTTGTTTGTCTCTTTTATATTAGATATATTTTCATTAATTTCTTTGTCGAAATTTTCAAACCTATCTTCCATTTGCTTTAATTTTAGCTCTAAATTTTCGAATTTATTATATAATTTATCCATCTGTTTTTCTAGTCTTTCACAAATTTTGTTAGTGTGTTTTTCCAACATACCTTCTATTAACTGCTGCTGGTCACTCACACTTTCTGGAAATTTATTTCTTGTGTTCGGCATTTTAAATACGCCACTGGTTTCACTTCACCGGCTTTTATATCTAGACATTTGCACAATTTTTTATAAATTAGTTCAAATCTGGTTTATTTTAATATGCACTTTAGTATTTTCACATGTATTCTATGAATAAGCCCTTTAATTATCACAGGACAAAAATTAGCTCGACTTTTTAACTATATAACCATGAAAAACATCAGTTTAATGCGGACCTCAACGAAACACGTGTATGTACTCTACTCGAGAATCATTTTATCCAAATGAGAGTTCGGGTGGAATCAAGAGGAAGATCGATGAAGAAAGGAAGGTAAAATAGGATTTTGGTTTGGTGGTTTTAATTTTAAATTTTTAAAGTTTAAGTGCTTATTTAATGTATTTACTATTTTTACAACTATGGAATATTTAATTAGAGTTCCTCATTTTTATAATTTCTATATCAAGAGAAGTTCTGGATGAATAACTTTACCGATTTTTTAAATTGTTTTTCACAAAATTACTCTTTGGATGAAAGCACGTTTTGATAATCAAAATATTCCTTCACAATAATACAGATCAATTTGCATTCAATTTGATTAAATTTCGTCAACCGATTTGGCATCCCACGTTAAACCCCAAATCATATTTGCATTATCGACAATTCCCGGCTTAAATTATTGGTGAATTGGAATGTATAGGCTTGGACTATTAATATAAATCATAAAATTATGACCGATTCTATCCACGAAGCAAATATTTAATTGGACAAAAAGTCGCAAATTTTCTGGTTATCCTAGGGCACTAGAAACCATAAACCACTATTACAAATTTTACAATATTGCGTTATATTTATTCAAAATTAAATTGTCGAATTAACAAATCGCAATTTTTATTAGTATATTATATTTATGATTACAATTTGCAGTTTAAAAGAGTCGACAATTAGGTTTTCATCTTTTTCCAAGGAAACATAATAGCCTTAATTCAAAATATAACAGCTTTCACATAATATTTTTTTCCTTTTAAGAAAAGCGTTTTTTTTAAGTCCAAGACCAAACACAAACAAATAAGTCGCCTAGTAAGAAGCCAAATGACAGCCGAGGCAAAATTCATTTGAATCGCCTATATCATATTTTTTGGATATTGCCTACTTTTATTTTTTATCTTAATTATTTAACTCTTGTTAGTTTTGTTTATTTTATTTACTTTTTTTAACGCAGTTGTAATTAATTGTATTTTATATTATTGTAATGTAGTTGTTGTAATTACATACTTATACAGGGTGTTAAAAAAAAGTGTCACAAAATGAAATGGTGAATAGTATGACCCAAAATAAGCAGAAAAGTCTTAATAAATATATGACCGCAAATTAACGGTTTCGGAGATACGGACCATTTTGTGTTTATAACAATGTTTTATTATTATAAAAAAACAATGATATTTATAAAAAATCAATAACAACATACAGTTAAATGACCGTACATAAAATGCATGTCAGCTAATTCAATATTAGTGTAAACAGGCATAACGAAAATTTATAAAATTATTCACCCACAACAAAATAATAACTTCAAATAGTATCTATGAAAAAACATCGGTAGACTCCGATAAGAAAAGCAAGTTTTTGAGAATGAAAAAAGATAATCAAAAAATGATACAAAACACAAAACACTCCGTATCTCTGAAACCATTCATTTGCGGACATATGTTTATTAAGACTTTTCTGCATATTTTGGCCCATACTACCCCCCGTTTTATTTTGTGAAACTTTTTTTTAACACCCTGTAGAGATAGGTTGTATGTTACTTTTGTATTTCTAGATTATTCGGATATTTTGTAATTATTAAAATTATTATTTTTTTAATTTGAGTTGATTATTACACTTTATATATCTTATTTTGGTAAATGGACTTCAATAAGTTATACGTATTGATCCAGATACTACTAAGAATAGTCAAATTATTTGAAAAATATCGTTCTGTTATTAAATCAAAAGAACTATTAAACCACCAAATTTGATTCAGGAAATTACTTTCTACTATAAATTAACAGAATTACAGACATTAACCGGGAGATAAAATACGTTATCTGCAATATTGTTGCATGTAACAGTAGCTTTTGACCAAGTACCTTGGACCTTATTTTTAGTTTGAATATTAATATTTGTATATTGAAGTATGAATAAACTAGTGGTCACTACTTTACATTGTCTATGAAACTTCTAACATGCTTTTGAAAAAATGTCAATGAAATCCTCGAAACAATAGTTAAATTATATCTAAAAATAAAACATGTGCTCATCCTGTATACAACTGATCGAAATTTTTCTCTAAAGTTGTTTTAGAGCTATCGCGTCAACAGATTCTTACTCTAGGGACCCCGAAACGAGAAGATCTAAAATAATCTCGAGGGGTGACTTTTTCGCGATTACAATACTTCCCTCCTATCAAGGGAAATAACAAGGAATGAACCTGCGTTCAATATAAGTAAAACATATTTAAAATGCTGTGAAAATACTAGGGCTACAAGTTTAATTGTTTACAAGATTTGAAAATAGTCGAAAGCAACAATTTTATAATTATGCAAAATTCATTTCACATGTGTAAGTATACAGGTTCCCAAGTAGCTAGTAACGCTTTTGAAATATTTAAAAAAAGTTAGCCAGAACGTTTGATTTGAGATTTGTGTATCTGTAATGTATGGAGTATGAGTTGCCCCCACGGCACCAGGCCCATTGTGTCCCCTTAAGTTAATAAGGCACCTCCTAGTTCTTGAAGCAGCCTACAGATTTTTACCTGTGCTTGAGTTATTTATCAATTAAATAAACTATCAAAATAATATTGTAAACAACAATTAATTATTGTTATCTTCATAGCAACAAACAAGAAATCAAAATAGCTGGTAGCTTATGTCAGGAGTTTCAATTAAGTATATATTTATTTTTAAAGCTGGAAAAAGTAATTTACTTCTTTCTATATTTATTTTTATTTTTCCAGTTGTAATGCATTTGTATTATAAAATAAATAAATGCCTCTAAAGCACTTGCAGCGTCTAAAGATACTTCGTATCATGCCCTCAAATATCGTGTCATCGTGCAGTATATCAAATGAAACAATAAATGACTTAGTATTATTATCCTTTCAAACCATCATCGCGTAGCGGATAATATATTTTAAGTAATTAAATTTAAAATAAAACAGACTTTCCTGTCTATGTACAAACTTTGTTCAGTTATAAAACTCACTGGTAATGCAATCATTTCACAACTTTCCAACCCATCTCCTTTTTGAGTAATATCTCTGTCCTCGGCTATCTTCTTATGATTTACGTCCTTGTATCGGACACTAATAACCCGATAAATGACTTTTCTGAAACGCCGGTTCTGTTTCAAACGTAAATGTACAGTGACGCCGCTAACACCCTCAATAAATTCAACTTATCATCACGCTGATCCTCCAAAAATTCTTGGAATCTGCCTATACATCAAGAACTCTAAATGTTTGCCGCTCCATTTAATTTTACGACATTCTATAGAATTTGAAGAAGTTTATGTCGAATAAAAATAAGTATTTTTTATGTTTAATAAAAATGGTTTATCTTATAAGCGTTCTGGGGTTTTTTTTAGGTCTTGCGGTACAACTAAAATTCTGCTGTTTTTGCAACAATTTTCCTTGGTTGAATAAGAAATAAAGAAAATAGAAATCTGAATATTTTTATAGTACGTCGGCTTGTGTCTAAGAAGTTTAATTAATCATCGCTATTGAGTACACTATACTATTTCCAGACATTTTTCCAAACCCTGATATACAAACCAGAGCTGAATATCACTTAATATCAGGGAGGGACAATATATGTCCATCTGAATTAAGACGAGGTTAAATGCCCAGTCGCTCTAAGCTTATTGTACCGCTTTTATTTTCAGGTATATAAAGTTAGCACAACGATCTTAGCACAATCAATCAAAACTTTATCTGTAATTATGTGCGAATTATGTGCAATTTTTGTGCGCCGTTCACGATTTTTGTGCATTTATAGTTTTTTTGGTAATTAAATATTGTGCTAGCTTAACATTAAGTTAGCACAACTTTTTATTATTTATCAAGTAATTTTAATTTCAATAACACCATAATTTTGTGCGTTTTTTTGTGCAAATTATGTGCGAAGTCAAAAATAAATTTGGTCAAATATATTCTTTTTAAATAAATATTGAGCCAGCTTAACGTTAAGTAAGCACAACTTTTTATTATTTATCAAGTATTTGACAAGGTCTGGCACGCTGGCCTAATACAGAAACTTGAAAAAATGCTCCCTAGGCAATATGTCGACATTCTACAATCATATTTAACGGGAAGAATGTTTAGAGTAAAGCAAGACGAGGCATACTCCGAAATGAAAGAAATTAAAGCAGGTGTCCCACAAGGCAGTGTGCTAGGACCGGTTCTTTATTTATTATACACCAGCGATATCCCTCAACAAGAATCTGTTAAAATAGCAACATTTGCAGATGACACTGCAATATTGGCAGTTGGCGGAACTAATACAGAGACCTCAGAAAAACTTCAGGAAACCTGCAACAGAATTAATCGATGGACAAAAAAATTGAAAATAAAAATAAATCAAACTAAATCAGTGCATGTTAATTTTACTCTTCGACCAAATGAACAAAAACAAATAAGATTAAACAATGACGTTATTCCGCATCACGATTCGGCCAAATATCTAGGGATGAACCTAGATGTAAAACCTAAATGGAAAGAGCACATAAAAAAGCGTAAAGAACTTGAACATAAATTCAAAAAAAATGTATTGGCTCCTAGGAAGAAAATCCAAATTGACAGTGCACAACAAACTGCTGATTTATAAACAAATCCTAAAATCAATCTAGATTTATGGCATACAGCTATGGGGATGTGCCAGCAAGAGTAATATCAACATGATTCAAGTTTTCCAAAATAAAGTCCTAAGATGTATTGTTGATGCACCTTGGTTCTACCGAAACGATTATCTTCATAGATACCTGAAGATGCCAACAATCAAAGAAGAAATAAAAAGGTTTGCTGCGAAACATGAGGGTCGACTCCACTCCCATGTCAACGAAGAAGCGCTGCAATTACTGGACAACTCTACACTCAACAGAAGGCTCAAAAGGAAGAAGCCATTTGAGCTAGTGCAGTGAACGTTAATGTTAGTGCTAGTGTAAAACAGTGTAATAAATCTTCACGCCAACTTGTGATGCTTTCCTATAGAAACAATTAAGACAGCCCAATGGGGACTTCTTAGGTAAGTAATTAGTTTGTAAGATTTTTAGATTAAAATTGTAGGTTAGTCAGTAATGACTAGTAACAATACTCTAACAAAAAAAAAAAAAAAGTAATTTTAATTTTAATGACACTATAATTTTGTGCGTTTTTTGTGCAAATTATGTGCGGAATTAAAAATAAATTTGGTCAAATATATTCTTTTTAATTAAATATTGTGCTAGCTTAACGTAAAGTTAGCACAACTTTTTATTATTTATCAAGTAATTTTAATAACGCCATAATTTTGTGCGTTTTTTGTGCAAATTATGTGCGGAATCAAAAATAAATTTGTTAAAATATATTCTTTTTAAATCAATATTGTGCTATTTTAAATATTAAGTTAGCGCAACTCTATCATTTATTATGCAATTTCAATCAAATAAATACCGCAATTTTGTGCTATTTTGTTACTACCGAATGATGCAAAAATATTTTTTAAATATTAAAATAACCAAAAAAGGTTGACTGCTGTGTGCACGTAGTTTAGATTAAAAAGGAAAGACTTGTGTGTGTGACACCGCTCTAATATTCTCAATTGCAGTGTAGCTTAATAAATGAACAAAAAAGAATGATAAAATATTGCAAATCCAGGTGTATTAGTTATACATTGATTCAAAGGTAAAGACTATTGACTATTACACGCTTCTTCATGTATAAATTTCAACATTGGATTAAACTAAAAAACTCACACATCAAAAAACGTATTAAAAATATCTACCAATGAATCAATGTATAAACAACACACTTAAGTTTAGAATAAAATTGTTATCATATTATAAATGGTTTAGGTGACATTTTCATTTTCGAAGTCGTTAGTATTGGAATTGAAAATGCAGATTTTCCACTAGAAAATATACCAAAAAAAAATTGGTGAGCCAGTTACCGCGGAGCAGCTACAGCTCATTGGTGTTGTTTCGTATAACGGCCCTGGACTTCGTCGTCACTGTTTAGATGACAGCATGGGGTATTACTAGACCTAGGAATATATGCACCCAAAAAGTAGTTAAATATGCGCATACATATGCCGCAAAATGCTTCAATATATGCGTAAAAAATTGAAAAATATGCAGAGCATATGCAATAAGAGTAATTTGTTATTTGATCGAAATAATTTACTAATATTTATTATTTGTTTTATTTTACAATACCTAATATAATACTTAATAATTATTTAATTATTAACTAATTCTATTTACAAATAAACATTATTATAAAACGAATGAACAATTAGATGTTTTTATAAATTATCTGTATTAAATGATTGTCTTCTATTAGTAAGTATGTACTTGTACAAAGAAAAACTCCTTTCGACATCTACAGAAGTAATAGGTGCAAACTTAAATTTTCCTGAAATATCTGGATGAATAGTATTAATATCTTCAAAGTTACCAGAATAAATATTAGCAAGGTTTCTTAAAACAATAAATCCTTCATTTTTTAAAATTACATTTGAAAATTTATGAAAAATCGTCTTTCCAATATCGCCCTGGACATTTTTACACTCTGATTCAAACGTCTTAATTAAATTTACGGAAGTCACCAAAGGTACATTTTTTTGTTCTAAATCTAATATAATTTTGGGTACAAATGCTAAATTTTTTAAAAACACTAATTGTTTTGGTAATATGTGATTTTGAAATAACTTCTTTGTATTAGATATTCCCTTAGATGAATCAAAATCAAATATGATTTCTTTAATTTTTTCATAATTATCTGCGTAAAAAAAGGCAGCTTTAAGCCAGGTACCCCACCGAGTAATCACAGGTTCTGGTGGCATCTGTAATTCAGGAAATTTTTCTTTGTACAATTGAGTTCTTAGAGGAGCTTTAAGAAATATTTTGTTTACATTACTAATTAAATCATTTATTAAAGGAAAGTTAGACCTAATTTCTTCTGCAACTCTGTTAAGGCCATGAGCCAAACATGTAACATGGATTAAGTTTTCATAAAACATTTTTAAATTTTGTGCGGCTTTTACCATGTACGGGGCAGCATCGGATAACAGCAATAAACATTTTTCTGTTGGAACGGCTTCCGGAAGAAAAAGGGAAGACAATTATGTCTGGATAAAACGAGTTATTGTCAAGTTATTTGTTTTATCTAATTGCTTTGAACCAATATTTAATTACAAAAAAACTACAAATGCCCAAAAATCGTGAATAGCGCACAAAAATTGCACATAATTACAGATAAGGTTTTGATTGATTGTGCTAAGATCGTTGTGCTTACTTTACATACCTCTTATTTTCGTGTAAGAAAAATATCTACATAATATAAAATCCTGTTCAAAATTATCGCACCACTTAAATTTTCTAATTTATTTTAATCATTTAAGACAATATTGATGGTTACTGTAAGAAATCATACAAGTGGCACATATCAAGTAAGTATTCTTATCCGTTTTAGATGGTTACTATATGTCATTTGGTTAAAAGAAAAACATTTCACTTTGGTGCATGTATTGTTTAAGGTTACAGTTTGAGCGATTATTTTTTTTATGTCATAAAAGAGTAGATTACTTCGTAAGATAAACAAATCATTTAAGTAGTGATGAATGTATAAGAACTGTAACTTTACTAGAAGTGAAAAGAAGAATACGTTATGTAGACAGTTTATTAGGTAATCATTTAACAATTAGTTGAATGTGTAAATAAATCACATGACATAAAACGTAGCCAGGGAAGAAAGAGTGCCACAAAATTGATGAACGCTTTCTCTGACTTACTCGAAACTGACAAAATTTTTAGAGTTTTTGCTTTATACGTCAGGAGTTTAAAGGAAGTCGGACTGACTAGTAAAGGTATGCACTATTGCTTTTCGAAGATCACAGATCATACAGATTAAGGTCGACAGAGGTCTGCATATTGGACTATCGATGACTGAAAAAGAATTAAGTTTACATATGATACCAGAGTGACTCTAAAATCTCCAAACGGTCGTGATACAGTATGGCGAAGATCTGGAGGAAGGTTTTGTAATTGCACCAAAAGAACCATTTGGTGGTAAGTAGATTAAAAATATTCTGAGGAGAAATTTGTTTTGACGCGGTCCATGAATGCAGAATTCTGGTCGAAAAATGTTATTCAAGATCACGTTATGCTGTTTGCGTTATTTATAGGAAATATATTAATTTTTATGAAAGATAGTGCATGGACCTCACATCGCAAGTTCTGTGTTAGATTATCTAATTTAATTTATTATTCCAATCTCAGAGTGGCCACCGCAGAGTCCAGATTTGATTGGAAAAACATTAAGCAAACAAACAATCAAACTCGCCCCGACGAATTTAAACGGTTATAAGAGATCGAAGAAGTATTAATGTTCATTTTCTAATTAAATTTTTCGTTTGTTTTGTGAAGTTAAAAGTTTGTGTACCTGATTGTTAAATTGTGTTTAATTCTTCCAACTTCAAATAAAAATAAATGGTCTTAATACTTTCTAGGGGGATTTTTGAGATGTTTCCGAATTTTCAAAATCATTCTACAACTTATTTCAGATAATAATAATAAAATTAATAATAATAATAATAATAAAAAACTTTATTTGCAATTTCAATTTTTTATACAAATATAAACCATGAGAAAAAGAAAACATGTGCCAAAGAAGGCTGCAAAAAGGACTGGTGAACAGTAGAGACTGAGCAAAGCACCAGCTCTGAAATATGTCCAACGCCACAAGACATCGTACAAAAAACAATATATATAAAAAAATATGATTTTTCTTAACAAAATATGAACATTCTAAAATGTAGATTGCTATTACTTTGCTGTGTCGAGAAGAAACTTTTTATAAGATTTTTGAAAATTTTTACAGATATTTCTTTAAAATCTTCTGGGATCATTGTACAAAGCGTAAATTTTATAGGTGGAAAGAACGTCTGAAAATAGCAGTATTATGTATTTGGAGGTGAGATACGACCACAAAAACGTATATTTAGATTATGAACATCAGAACGATACCTTATTTTATTAAAAAAATATGGAGGAGATTTATTTGAAATAATAGAGAGATTTGTTTGAAATAATAGAATGAAGCAGATTTGGAGAGTGTAAGACTCGTCTGGATTTCATATTTAGCCAGTTTGAATCTTTGGTTTTTGTGAGACTCTGTCGAATTTCTGTATTCCATATGAAAATCTTAAACAAGATTTCTGTACTCTCTGAATTCTAGTTAAGTCTGCGCTATCTAAACAGGGCCCATATACTGTATCACAGAAGTTAAAATTACTCAGAACCAGGGAATCTGTTAATAATATTTTTGTTGAAGTTGGAAGAATATGTCGATGTAAGTAAAGTATTCTTAGATTTATATAAGCTGTTTGAATGCACTTGTTAACGTGAAGTTTAAACCTCAAGTAATTATCAATTACTAAACCTAAGTTGCGAGCAGATGAGGAAAATGATAATTCCCATCAACTATAATCTGCATTTAATTCTGTAGTTGATAATCGGTATTTACCAAATAGCATTACCACACTTTTAGAAGAATCAATATTAAGTTGATAAATATTTGAGAGTCTAACTAGTCTGTCAAGATCTTTATTAATATGATTACATGCTTCTAAAGCATTATCATGATCAAAAAAAAAATTAATTTGAGTATCATCTGCATAAAATAATGACTTGCCATTCTTAATGCTATTCCCAAAGTTGGAGATATATAGTGAAAATATTAAAGGCCCAAGTATTGATCTCTGAGAAACTCCACAGGAAATATGCTTAGTATTTGAAGAACCTGCATCAGTAACTACAAATTGCTTCCTGTTATCAAGGTAGCTATTAAATAGTCTAATAACATCATTAGAGGAACCAATAAAATGCTTTGGAATAATCGAGCATAACAAGTGCTGCTGTATTTTAAGCATCAATGTCTCTGAAGAGATAATCAGTGACATCAAGTAGAGCTGTAGTACAACTATTGCCAGAACGATTTAATTATGTATGATAATCGGACAAGTTAAACCTCAAAAGCCAAATAAGACAGAGAAGGACTGAATAATGAAATAACTCGCATTACAGTACATACTTTTGAACTTTATGATAAAAATGGATTAAAAATATAACCTTTTCTATTATTTATCAAAAATAATTCACGTGAAAGTTGGCTTCTATTTTTTCATGAAGTGACTTTATGAATAATAATTAATCCACGAAGAAATTGTCAGATATAAAGTTCGCATTACAACAGGATCCGTCTTTTCTTTTATTTCCGAATAGAAATAGCAAAAATGCTTTATTATTCAAAGAAATAATAATTCAGATCCGGAAGTTACAGTTTAATCCTCGTGATTTTTCACTCATAATGGTGTAAAATAAGAATAACGCCATTCATAAAAACTTTATTGCGGAAATGTTACGAAAAATTGTAGTACGCGGCGGTTTTCTTTATGTTTTGTTATGAAAATATTTCTAAAATAAAATAGTAGATGAATAGAAAACGTGAAATTTGTTTTACGGTTTAAGTTCCGAAGTGCTTTCTTATTGATCATTATTGTCTTGGCAAGAACCTTTAGGTGAATACATCAGTGTCCTCGTCAGACATTACTTCATCCCACAACTTATTTAGACGTTTCTGCTCTAGTTCGTAATCGCCCATTGTCATGTGTTTATATTTACTAACACGACATGCACTATCCACAACAATACTCTTCTATTGCTAACAGCAGACTGCGTTGAACTTCAAAAATGCGCATGGGGTGATTCGAGAGAGACGGCGCGTTAGCTTGACTTTGAACACCACTGTGTGGCTATACAATGGTGTGGCACTACATAAGTGCCGCATGGCCCCTTACGAGTCAATAGATTCTTAGGGCCGCGTGGCACAAATGTTATGCCATAAAAAAACACAACAAAATTTCACAAAAAAAAGTCAGAAAAGAAAAACGATTCCTAAAAGTAGTTAAAAAATGGATTTACAAGTAGAAATGAACAAAAAAAAGTTGGTTCGTGAGACCAAAAATTCTGATTTCATGGTGGCGCTTAACCTGTTAATAGATATCCAAAATATTGGCGATTGGCGCTAAGAGTCGTGCTTATTCTACTGGCCAACGTGTTTCTTAAAATTAATAATGTCATACGGATACTTTCACATTAAAATAAATCGTGATTAAGAAGATTTACATCACAATTCATACTTGGATGACTTCGGCTTATACATATTTTTAACCGACTTCAAAAAAAGGAGGAGGTTTTTAATTCGCCGGAATATTTTTTTATATA
Source organism: Psylliodes chrysocephalus (assembly GCA_927349885.1). Lineage (NCBI taxonomy): Eukaryota > Metazoa > Arthropoda > Insecta > Coleoptera > Chrysomelidae > Psylliodes > Psylliodes chrysocephalus. The sequence continues at coordinate 24,146,554 of OV651823.1, forward strand.
TTTTCAGCGATAATTCTTTACGACGTTGTTCTATTTCTAGCTTTCTTTTTTATGTCAGAAAGGAAGTACCTCAAGGGTGGTCCTGTATGTATGCAATTGATCAGGATCTTATGATCTATGAAGAAATAAAAATATTCAATTTTCAAGGCACGATTTTGAAGTGAGTTTTTAAAATTACTTTTTTAACTTATATTCAAGTGACAAATCTTTTCTATTGGAATCCTTTATATTTGTAAATAGATTTTCATCTAAAATTATACATCCTGTCGACCTACTTACGCTATATTTAGCGTATTCGCCAACGTTGGTTAAATACTAATGCAAATAAGAGATGTAGTAACTTCTACTAGAAAATACCCACCATTACTTTTTCGGCTTGAATCGTGTTAACTCTTTTTGTTGTTTTTGCACACGTTGCGGGCGTTATGTATGTATATAATCTGATAGTGGCGTTGGAAATGTTTTGTTTCAAGCAGTGCAAGTTTGTTAGTGAGCGGCGGTAAATTAAAAAATAAACATTAATTGGTTGCTTTTCGAATGTAAAAAAGGCTGTAGCAGTAGTTTTTGAAATAGCTGTTTATTTGCTTTTTGCTATAAGGATGATTTAGGTTCATTTAATTTTGTTCTAGCAGTGTCAACAAATTAATTGTATGTAAACTGATTACACACATCATCAATGTGTCTATTAAACCACATTTTCTACGAAGTGGTAGTTGGGAAGATTGGGCCAGTTTAAAAATAAATAAAAATTATATTATTTGGTAGGAATCAAACTTGCGATGTGTATACCGTGCAATTGCCTTAACTTATCAACCTCCGATGGATATATTAATATTATTTTGACTCCAACCAATTTTACAGATTCGTTTTCAGGAATGTCACAATAATGCAGGGCACTTATCTCCAAAGTTCATCTCAGGATATATTCTTGGCGGTAAATATGGCTTTTTAATGGGTTGAGCCAAGTCACTAGATAAGGCTGCTCAAAGAAGGGGAAATTGAGGGAAAAGGGGCGGCCTTTCAAAAAAATACGATGTCTTTTATGGTAGGATTAGGGTGGTTTTACCCTTCCATGATTATAATTGCTGTAATTTTTGCTTTTAACAATGGTTCTTCAATTAAAATAGCTACATACCAAATTTTATAAAAATCGAACAAAGCGTTTTTAAATTATTAAAAAAAAAAAATAAAATTTCCTTTCAACTTTGAACCTTCCTTACAGGCAAACGAAGCACTAGTAGTCCAGTAACTGAAGGGACCAACCTGTCATTAAGTCGGTCCAGATTTCCGTTGTGGCTCAACTCTTAGGTCTCGGCGGTCGCTTCCAAGGTCGAAAACTTTTACCAACTCTGCTGCGTCGGAAAGGGCCCAAAATAAACCCTAAAACTGATTTTCCGCCAATATATTCCACAATATAAAAATTAGAGAATTTTTGTTTAGATAAAAAAGAAAGATCTTATCATTATCTACAAAAATGGTCCCTATCATTTTTGTCGGGAATTCGACAGGTTTCGAGATAACCGCAATCAAAAGTCCCCTCGTTCAGCCCCTGCTTTATCTCTATAGCAACCATTTTAAAGCTTAGAGTGTCTACTTTTTGAATGTTTTTTTTTTTTTTTTAATATAGTTGCTCCGTTTTCCAGAAATCGGGAAAATTGATCACACCGGGGAAAACCGGACTTTTTTTTAAATACTTGTTGTTCCCCGCTGTTCATTTTTTGAACATTAATACCCAGACCGAAGTGAAGCTGATATTCTCACCTTTCCATTTCTATCAATTGATGTGAGCGTGGTTCTTAACTGTTTGTTAGAGTTATCTCCCCCATTTTTACGCTCTCCGCCTAAGATACATGATATTCCATCATAACCTAACCACGTGTACCCACGCGCTACACGCTCACCTTAATCGTCTGCTTTTGTTGGTATACAATCTCTGTTGTTTTTGCAGCCGTTATTGTCGGTTGTTATATATTTCTTTCGTTTATTTAAAGAAAATTCACGATTCTGGGTTCGAGTAGTACAATAATAAACAATGATTACTTTTCTTTTTTATATTTAACACAAATGAGTTAAAGTATCGAAAATTTGGGGTTGAGGTAAGTCTTTTGTTGCTATATCTATCTTTTTTTAGGTTAAAACAAACATAAAATAGAAAGCCCTTTAGATACAGAGCTTTTAGCGGCACTTCTAGAATATTTGCTTTACAAAGTGAGTGTAAATTACCGAAAAGATTAATGAAATTAAGTGTAAAAGGATATTGATTATTTTAAATAAATTATATCTTTGAGTTTTAATTTTCCAACTTATGTCTAAGTCTTATCTGTAACTTCCAGGGATCCTCCGTATTTTCCCATTCAATGTGTACACAATTTCCATCACCATTTGACAGTACAGAGTGGATTCAAGGATTGTTCTGCAGCTTAACATCCATAATACAGCAAGAGGCAATTTACTTAAAGTTATATCCTATGACTCTTGACATGAGTAACCTTACTAGCTAGCCAGAGGTAGGTATACCTTGACACGGTTATACTATACCTATTTAAATTGTAACTGAGCTAGTTAAAAAACTAACAATAAAAGGCCTAAAATAATAATGTATTTTATGTAAAATGATGTAAGAATTATTATTTTAACTAATTTTATATCACAACTATATTTTAAACCTACCTGGGGTGGTATGAGGCCAAATGTGGCTTCCAAAGAAGCGATATAAATAAAATCGAAAAAGTTATATGGATTTTTCTATCCTCAAAAGTAGAGTCTAGTTTATATGTTTCCTAAACAAAATAATTTTCCAAATAATACTTTTTCTTTGTGAAAAATCCGCAAAAATGCGAGAGCAAGCTTTTTCTGAAAACGTGCTTTTCAAAAGAAAGCTTGATTCTGATGACATTGAATGGTTTAACGTATGATAAATTATAATCTATGCATTTCGTATTTTCAACATGTTTTTCGTAATAAAAGAAATTTTTCAGAAACTTTCTTATTTTTCTGAAATCCTGGACCTATATTGTTCCGATAGAAGTTGGCGAAAATTTTGCAAAAGACGCAGAAAATACAAATGGTCTTATCGGGTCAATATTCATCACATTCTAAAACTAGTAACCCACTATTAGGCAAAGCACCGGGATATGAGATTGCCACATGAAAAAAAAAATGTTTTGCACTTTTCTATTAAATTTTGCAACGGAAATTACACAAAACATTCGGCAATATAGATGAGATACCCCAAGCGCTACTTTACAGAAAAAATCCCGTAGAATCCGCTAATAATTGTCGAAAGATCGATTGGTGCCCGGATTTTCATTCATAGGCCCCATAATTTAGTGAGCAGAGGTATGCCGCTGGCGCCATCTACAATTGGTCTCCAAAGTCCAATGAAAATCAATGTATTCCCAACTCCCTCGAGCGGAAATTCAGTGAGAAACTAACATTTCTATTCAGTGCAAAAAATCGGGCTTTTTCGAAGGCCGTTATTGCAAAAAAATTTCGTCTTGCGAAAAAAATGGTAGGAACCATTTTTGTAGATAATGATACGATCTTCATTTTTTATCTAAACAAAAATTGTCTAATTTGTATATTTTGGCAGATATTAGCGGGAAACCATTTTTTCAGACTTTAGGGGCCATTTTGAGCCCTCTCCGACCCAGCAACCGTCAAGACCTAAGAATTGAGCCACAAAGGAAATCTGGACCGACTTAATGACAGCTTTGCATATTTTCATGTCTTCAGTTACTGGACTATAGGCAAGTTTGGCTCAATGGACTTATTTTGATCTCACCAACATGCAGCACATAGCTCTATGTAAACGGAATTTTGGAACATCCTGTATATGTTAAAAATTAGACTATAATTCCATTTTTAACTCAATAAAAGCTAAAATAAACTGTAATTTGCTCAATTGCACAGTTACTTATGTGTTAACTTCATCTAAAATAAAGTGTTATTATAATGTATCCAATAGCTCAGCCAATGTATTACTCCCTCTACCGTTGCCGATTCGAATTAAAGTTCGAAATGTTAAAGTTATGTTATTGAGTGCCGGCTCTTTAATAAAAAAAGTTAGTATTTAAACCAACGGAGTTTCATTTCAATATTTATTGAAATGGGTAATAATTAAATTTACATTTTTATGGTTCGTTATTAAATTCAAATTACTTAATCTGGTAAAATATTTAAAGTAGACAAAACATCATATTCATTTAAAATATAAACTAAAATATAAATAATTTCCGTTATCGAAAAATAAAAACAAAACAATTCCTTGGATGACAAACAAAAGTTCAAATTGCGATGGAATAAATATTTACCGAGAGTTCAAAGTTTGCTTGCTTCAATAAAATTACTAACTAAACTAAAACAAAACTGAGAGCACATTGAAGGCTCATCTGTACTCTTGGAAAGTCTGAAATGTAGCCTGACGTAGCAACTTGATAAAATAAATAATGTACTGTGGTTTTCTCTTATTATTATGTAGCGTATTTTAAAATTACTCGACTGTGGGTCTTGGGATCCTTACACAAGCGTCGAACGTGATTTGTAGACAATATTTTCTAGCATAAAGCATCTTGTCTAATACACTAATAGCCGATTGCAAGAATTTCTGTTATTAATTTATCCAAACATTTTAAAATGCATTATCTATTTTGTTTTAAATATCACTATGGCCAGGGGTGCCAATGTTTATTTATTTATATAGAAGGAATATAGAGTAAATATTATTATTTTGTGTATTTAATTATAGTAGCAAATTTTCTTAAAACACTGTAAGAGAATAATTTAACAATTAATATATTAATGTGTCTCGCAAGTTGTATATCTGATGAAGATAATAAATCTTCAGGAGCAACATATTCTTCGTAAGTGTGTACAAAAAACATATACGTACTTTTTGTAAATATACATTAACATTTTAAAATTTTCGTATATTTAGAATAATGAATGGGTTTTGCAAAATTTAAATGTCTCTTCTAATATATTAACAACATCAGTCTTACCATTTCACTTACTATTGACTTACTATTTTAATCAAATTAAACAATTACAGAGTAAAGAAGCAAGACTTTTTTTATTATTTTCTATCTAACATTTTCAACAAATTTAATATGAAACATTCGTTGATCACTCTATATTAAGTATGGAAAATTAAAAAAATTCTGCCAATTTTATTAAATCCATCAATAATTTTTAAAATTCCCAGTTAGTGAAATATCGCTTCTTATTGAAAACAAGTTTGGTGCCAGTAACAATTCTGGTTTTCTTATATATAAACATAAGTACACAATCAGCGTTTCTTAAAATAGCGAACACTTTGTGGGATCTAAATTTTTTCTTTAGTAATTGCAGCGATATTCGAAATTATCTTTTGATTGTTATTTTTTAATTTTATTCACATGCATTTATTTTTATCGACAAATCTCATCTTGAGTGCTAATTAATTACTGTACCAATATTTCAATAAAACGTATTGAGAATAATCTTTGCTTCTTCATATACACTCATTCGTTATGACACCTGCCGCAAATACCATAGCGCGTGACCTTTGGACTTTTGGACAAAAAACTCCCATTTGAACCTTGGCGATTTCCCATGTTAATTTACATAAGAAGTGGGCTCGAACCGGTGTTGTCCCTCTACTTTCGGCGAATATGTTTTAAGTATGGACCACACGAAAAAATGACTGGAACTCTGTGAATAATTTTAAATTCCTTCAATATTTTAAAAGTATTTCTTTTGTTTCATCTTCATTTCCACATAACACCCAATACTATTGATTAATATTTGCAACTTGTAACCACCAAAAATCATATCACGACTGGTAAAAGACCGCCTGGAAGACCTGACAAAAGTAAATAATCAAAATAAAGTGTCCTTGGCCTAGGTTCCAGGTATCACGAAGAATACCAGATCAGTGAAAAGGCAGACAAACTAGACCGACAAAGCTCAGATAAGAGCATGAGAGGTCCCGAACGCTTCTGAGGAGTTGCTAAGGTATGGATGCAAAAGAGTCTGAGAAATGGGGGAATAACTATCTAAAATTGAGAGAGGCCAAAGAGTTCATTAAGGAACCAACAAATCGTTAGGATAACAGTAGATCTTCTTACTGGACATTGTCGCCTAAGAAGGCATATTAGTGTCAGGAATCCAGCATAAGAAGCAAAATTTTGCAAGTTCTGTGAAGAAGAAGAAGAAATATCAATCCTCGCCCCATGCCAGTCTAAAGGCCTGGCTAATTTGTAATATCTAGTTTCTCCTTTTGTAGACCTGATGATGACAATGTTGAAATCGGTTGGATTTTAATCAATAAAATTATTTTTATGTGAGACTGATTTTGTGTAATTTCTTACCGTTTCTAACACTATCGAGGCGCATGTATCTAACAGGCCAAAGCCACTGTCAAATTTGCTATGTCATGACGGAGTCTCACAATAGATCTAAAGAGGCTCCTGGGAACAAAGCCTCTAACTTGTAATAATGCAAGTGCACCTTCATCCTGCAGCGATAAAATTTTATGGCTTCTGCAATTAAATGTTTTATCATTAAAATCATCTTATTACTGATATCCACATATTGTGCCTAAATAGGAAAGCATAGAATATTTCATGTCATATTTTTAAAACGGGAATGAAGTAGAATCATCACTTTAAATTTGCTCCAATGAATTTTCAATATGAGTGTCTTTTTGTCTAATGAAGTATATACATTATTTTTGAAAATGTGTCAACTTTTATTAATACTATCATCTTTCGGAGTTTTTTTCACCATTTCAATGACCATTAATATTTTTTGTATTACTGCTTGCTTGTTTAGTTTCTATCATGCGAATTTTACATCCATTTGTCAACTATGCAATATTAATTAATTTGATTGTTTTACATTATTATTATTTGTTTTTTAGCTCTTAGAACAAACATTTTATAGTATAAGCGACCCAGAAAAATTAAAACAGTTTTTATTTGAAGCTTTTAACTTTAAAATAAAAGCAAAGGGGAAACTCAAATTGGATTAACTTGCTGTAAAATTAAATTTCTATTGCACGCTGGCGTTGTACTTGTCCCTTTTTTTGATCTGCTGTTTTGTCTCTCTGTTTTTCTTACCTAACCGAACTTCAAACTCCAAAATTGTAAGACCCGCTTTGTTAATTTTGACTCTTTGACAAGTTTTATATGCTTTAATAATAAAAACAAACCATTTTGTCATTAAATTTGTTATATATCTGTAACAACTGTTTAATTTAAAACTAGTTTATTTATTTAAAAATATTTATTTATAACGTACGAATTAATTTATTTAAAATTTAGGCACTATTATAACTCAGAATTCTAATTTATTTATTAAAATTTATCTGTGCAACACTTTCGACAAACTCTCGCTATTTATATAAAGCCAGCTCTGTACTAGTAGTTTCTCGGCGACCTAATACATACAAGAACTCCTTCTCTATTACTCAACCGCCGCACAGCGATTTCTTCGGTAGCTTCTCGAAGGAGTGTGTTTGTCTCTATATGGCCAGCGTTAGCCTTCATGTCGCGGGTAAGGTAGTAAACAATAGTAAACAGCTTTGTGCGACATTAATTTTTGTTAAATATTATTGGTAGGTAGTAAAAAATTGTTTAATAGGTAACCAAATTATTTTCAATGTTTAAATGAACATCATCAAAAATGAGGAATGTTCTCAATTCGTCGGGATATTTGTTTTTCATGTATGTTTAGCGATAATTTTTTATGGAATCCATGAGAAAATCATCAAATTTTTGGAGTAAGTTTTTTAAAAGTACTTTTATTTTATTACTGTCACTGTAATTGTCAGTGAAACACATTTTTTTTAATAATTTATTTAACGTCGGTCTATTTCTAATTGCGAGGTTTAATCATCGGCACTTGTGATCACGGTACCCCCAATTATCAGAAATTTAGCCAAATCCCGTAGTATTCCAACCAGAGATAGGGATCTTTAACGAGCCCAACATCCATGGACTCGGGACCGACGGCTTTACATCTCCTCCGAAAATATGGCACACCCCACGCTATATCTCGTACTCATTAATATAACGCAGGCACGCTGTGGTATGCAACTAAACAAACAGTTTGTTCTAACTACTAACTGCGTTGGGTCTGGCTTGACTACAGGTACTGACACGAGGTGCGACAATTAAATAACCGAAATAGTCTTAATAATTCGCTTTATTGAAAACTTATTACCAATAGCTTTTAATCCCTTTTAACATACTCTACTTTCTTATCTATACATCGCTGTATACGAGTTTTCCACTGTTCAAAGCAGTGCCGCAGGACATTATGTGTCACATTCTTAATTAAGTCGTTTTTCCCTTAACCTCTTCTACAGGCTGAAAATGTGTTTCTTTCAATGCAATGCAATGCAATTTTCACTTAAAAATAGAAGTACGGTGGATGCTCGAACACAGCAATGCGTTTGTCCGCTAAGAACTCTTTCACAGAGAGCGCATTGCCGGGTAGCTGTCTTAGTATAAAATCCACCAGTTCTAGATTCACAGATCTGGTCTTATCGCCCTCAATTTTTCTCTTAGTTTTGCCAAGACCTCAGTAGTACTGCTAGTTTACAGTTTGAGTCTGAGGTACCCATGTTTTCATCAGTCCTTGATGTCACAGGTCGACCAATACGTTCACTATCTTCAAAAATCTCCCAACCTCCTAAAAATCACTTGATTCATTCAAAAATGTGACTATGTGTCATCTTATTATCTCCAAACACCTCCTTTAACAATTGAAAACATTCATTTGGAGATTTTTTTTCACGAGAAATTTCAGATTAATGCTTTAGGCGATTTTTAGACTTATCATGTTCGCGGCACTCTGACATAACAACGTCTTACTCAAACAAGAATTAAAAACAAACTTAACTAGATAGAAGGACGAGGTAACGTATCACCTGCACTAGAAGCATCAAGATTAACTATATTCCATTGCCGCTTCCCCAAACCAAACCTGACGGCTAAAGCATGCGTAGTCCGGGTATTTGTCTTACCTTGTACACAGTGAGTGTTTTCTTTTATGTCGTCTGGGTTACTCACAAGCAGTACTACAGCTGTTCCAGATTCTAATTGAAAGTTCTTTTTTAACGGTGCTTGTTTATCTGGAGCAACTCCTACAAGTTTTTCCTTTTTCCCTCGAGCACTTGCTCGATATAAGGTGCACAGAGTTCTTTTCCTGTCAATTGCAGACCATTATCAGTTATTCTTTTTTGTCGTCATAGGGTTTCATAAACAAAGAACATTAAACCTTTAAAAAGCTTTTAATAATAAGTGAACCTGCTAAGCCTAGCCACTGCTCTGGAACGCAAATTACGTCATCACTAATATAGAGTATTGAGAGGTTATTGGTTTTTGAAATGTATCTCTTACATTCTACATTTATGTTTTTTATATTGTCCATGTTTCGCTTAAATATTTTAGGGCTGGTAGAGCTATTTTATTGTATACTTTTAATTTTATGTTGTCTTTTTGTGCTCTTCTCGTTTAATATTCCTGCATCCAATGCGGGTTTTCATCAGGCCAATAACTAGTGTTTTGCCGGTTTACATGTACATTCAAATAAAACGTTGACTCGTCGGAAAATAAAATCCTATCATCGAACAAATCGGGTTTTCTATTATTTTGGTTCATCACATATACTCGCAGAATTCAGTTCTTTTGTCAAAATTGTGTTTATCCAATTCAAGGATAACGTACTTTATGTGGTTGGTATTTAGAATTAATATCAATTGAATTTATTTAAATTTTTGTTCGTTAATATCTCTGTTTTAAGTTATTTTGATTTAACAATAAAATTTAGGAGTCAGTTTTCAATTTAATTACAAGGCTGGTTGTGTTCTTTAAAATAATTTAGTTTATTAAATATAAAAATTACAATAAGGAAATAGGACTAATAGATACCTACGTTTACTAATTTTACACGTGTAATTGCCCAAAATAAATAGAAATAAAGAAAACTTAAAATATGGTTAAAAATATCCTTGGTTTATTCGGTCATTTTTATTTTCTATTCTTTAGCACAGCACTACATATGTTTCGGAAAACTGCTCCATCTTCGGGTGCAGTCAAAATTTATTAAAATTTATTAAAACACCTGCAACAGAGAAACGATAGTTATTGTATCATATTGGTACCTTTATAAAAGGAACCTCCTTTTCTAAAGTTTTTTTTCTTACACCTTTATTTATGTTTTTTCCTTGTAGTTCTTGACTTTTAGGTGTTGGTTGAGGAATGAAACTGGTGTATGGGTAAAGCTATCGAGACTAAAGACAACGGATAATACAGCATCAAAAACGGACACGACAATGATAAAAATCGATTACATAATAATAATATAAAAGAAAAGGTTTTAAAACATTTAACAAATATCATGACACACCCCAACATGTACTACAGAACAATTTTGACTGTTAAAATAATATACAAATATTAATAATAAAAAAACTACTGAAGAAGGCACTGATCAGTACCGAAAGCTTTACCCAAATTTTTTTTTGATCTAAATTTTTTTGATCTAAATTTTTTTGATCCAAATTTTTTTGATCCAATTTTTTTTGATCCAAATTTTTTTCTGGTCCAAATTTTTTTGATCCAAATTTTTTTGATCCAAATTTTTTTGGTCCAAATTTTTTTGGTCCAAATATTTTTGGTCCAAATTTTTTGGTCCAAATTTTTTTGGTCCAAATTTTTTTGGTCCAAATTTTTTTGATCCAAATTTTTTTATTCCAAATTTTTTTGGTCCAAATTTTTTTGGTCCAAATTTTTTTGGTCCAAATTTTTTTGGTCCAAATTTTTTTGGTCCAAATTTTTTTGGTCCAAATTTTTTTGGTCCAAATTTTTTTGGTCCAAATTTTTTTGGTCCAAATTTTTTTGGTCCAAATTTTTTTTTGATCCAAATTTTTTTTGGTCCAAATTTTTTTGGTCCAAATATTTTTGGTTCAAATTTTTTTAATCGAAATTTTTTTGATCCAAATTTTTTGATCCAAATTTTTTTGGGTCCAAATTTTTTTGGTCCAATTTTTTTTTATTCAAATTTTTTTGGTCCACATTTTTTTGGTCCAAATTTTTTTGATCCAAATTTTTTTGATCCAAATTTTTTTGATCCAAATTTTATTGGTCCAAATTTTTTTGGTCCAAATTTTTTTTTGGTCCAAATTTTTTTGGTCCAAATTTCTTTGGTCCAAATTTTTTTGGTCCAAATTTTTTGAGTCCAAATTTTTTTGGTCCAAATTTTTTTGGTCCAAATTTTTTTTGTCCAAATTTCTTTGGTTCAAATTTTTTTGGTCCAAATTTTTTTGATCCAAATTTTATTGGTCCAAATTTTTTTGGTCCAAATTTTTTTGGTCTACATTTTTTTGGACCAAATTTTTTTTATTTCAAATTTTTTTTTCCAAATTTTTTTGGTCCAAATTTTTTTGGTCCAAATTTTTTTTTGATCCAAATTTTTATTGGTCCAAATTTTTTTGGTCCAATTTTTTTTAATCCAAAATTTTTTTGGTCAAAATTTTTTTAATCCAAAATAGACGTCGTTATTTTGCCACCCGCCAACTACAGTAGTTTTTTGGAACTCCATAAAAATAGGGACGGAAATTTTAAAGTTGACCAAGGCCGATTCGCCTCCTTATCTCTAGTCTTCATATTTGCTACTCTATGTGAGTTATTACATAAATGGAACGGTAGTTTCTAATGCCGGAGAGACCAATCCACAGTAGTAGCAATGTTGTTCTTTCAAGGTTAAAAAAACACTTTAATTGTCCGTATTCCAAATTCGTTTTGGAAATTCCAGTGACTGCGCCACTATTATATTTTGAATGTTATATGTTTTATTGATTGGTATGTCTTAAACTTTTTTTTATTATTATAATTACAACTCAGTATAATTTAACTACAAATAATTAGAAAATAATATACATTCTGCGTTTGTATTTTGTAAATAATATAATAATAATACTCTCCCTAATTCACCCCCTTACGAGTGAATTTCAACCCCTGAAGTCGACTGAACGACTTGTGTAGGGGAAGGGACGGCTATTATTATTATTTGCCGTGGCGCTCCGGGGCGACTTAAGGATGATTGATGGTGCCATTTGACTTACAGGTGAGGAAAACCCGGAAAACCTCACCCACCATCATCAAGACGATAATGTCTGGCGATTTTATAATCTGCATGTCATATCAATAGAAATTGAATTTTCTATTAATACGGCACACATTAAATCCTAAACCGAACCATGCAATTTAATTAAAAATCCACATGGTCTGGTCTGGGATTCGAAACCCAGCAGTCTCAGACTCATAAACTTGCCTATAAATGAATATAAGCGCGTTAGACCGCTACACCATCGACCCGTAAAGTAAATATAAATAAAAAATCGACCTATATTTACGATTTACAATATACTTTTATTATTATTTTAGGTACAAAAGACAATTTTTTGTTTTTCTGCCCTCAGGGAACCAGTTTTATTATGTGGAAATATAGTAAATTATTATAAAATTTTACCTGTCTCAGGAATTTTCATCAAAAATGTTTGTTTAACTAAAAATAAATGTAGAATTTTTTGTACAAAAGACTTCTCTTTTTGAAACTTTTAAGTTAATACTCATTTTTCTTCCAGTTATTAAGAAAAAACATTAACATTTGGCCCCATATTTAGTGTTCACGATCACCCTGTATCTAGCAGAAATGATCTATTAAAGATTCTACTTCAAGCGATACATTACAGTCATTATACCCTTATTTTCTTTCTCTTGATGTGCACTGGAGGGTAATTCCAACAAAAGAAAACTCACACGTTACCCGCGAGTTGCTGTCGTCGATTAATCATTTTGTTGTCCATTTGGGAAGTTTTCCGAGATCTTTGCAGCTTAGGTTTTGTTTAACAGTAGTTTACGTGTTCGGAAGAGGGAAGTATTATTTTTCACATTCTGAAACAGTTCGTAGTATCCATTGCAAAAAGTCACATTTAGCCACCATTTTTCAAAAGGAAAACTTGAATGTTGACAATTAAACGTTTTTAATGGATCGTTTAAACTCAAGCTTTGAAAAACTAAAATAGGATATTTAAAAAATAAAACTGTAACCATATAATGTGGATAGGATTACAAAGATCATAATGTTACATTATAAAGTTCTTTAAACAGCATGTGGAAAGGTTCAATACAGAGTAAAAATAAAATATTAAAATTAGTTTGGAAGTAAACGATTTGTGAATTAATCTATCCAATACGCTTTCTGCTGGAAAATTTAGAAGGCTCTTTTTAAATTTAAGGGAAAAGATGAAATTCAATAGAATCATATAAATAAAAGAGATAAATTATAATTCTTCCTAAAAAACAAATACCATAAAAATATAATGTATGACAAAATTATCATGTATTAAATAAAATGGTGCGAAGCGATAAGTATTAAATATTTGTGACGCTTTATATAAAAAACAAATAATAACTAGAATGAAGATATATAATGCTTGACATTTAAATTATACTCTTTAAAAAATTAGAATCAATACGCTTCATACCCTTTTCCTAAAGATTTTAATTTGATATCGTTCTTCATTTCTAAGTTAGGATATTTTTCAATATTTAAACCTCTCTTATCCCCCAATTTTGATTGTTTTCTTCAGAATCAATAGACTTCATTCCTTTGTATAGCTTGATTTTTACTAAAAATTTTCATGTTGATATCGTTTTTGGTGTTTTCATTTCTATTTCTAACAGTTATGTTAAATCATGATATTGCTGTCCCAGTTCAAATCTGTAACATCTCAACAGTTTTAGAATTTGAGATAAAAATGTATTCTTAGCAAGGAGGACATGATCTGTATAGTTCAACACTAATATCTCAAAAGATTTTGTTCAAGAAAATGTAGAAACAAAATATTTTGAGATATGTGTTGAGCTGTATGGATCTTGCCCTACTTGCTATAAGAATACAATCTATCCCCAATCCTAAAATTTTTGAGATATTACAGTTTTGAAATGGGACAACGATATATCAAATGAAAGTTCTATACTTTATAATTATTCTATAAAAAACATTATATCTTCCACTTACACATTTTTTATTCCTTGAAACTTACCTAATTTTCATTTCATAAAACTTATTTTGTTAATAGGTGGAATTACTAGAAATTAGTTATTATAACCTTTATCAGCCGTTTTAATTTTTTTAATAAATATAACTCACATTTCGTTAAAAAAAAAAAGAAAAATGTAGAGGTTTGGATTGCATTTAAAATAGTCCATATTTGGCGAATCGGTCATATTGATTCGTTAAAAGTCACGCCCAGTATATCCGTTTTGAATGTTTGAAAAATATGCTTACAGCGTCTCCCTCCCTTCTAACTTCATGGATAACATGAAGGCAACACTTGTCGAAGAAAGGTTTTATTTAGTAACTTATAACGGGTATTAGTTGACACAGGCACTTCGATCGTGAGCCTGTCACAACCAATGAGGTTGTGGTCATGTCATAGTTGTCAAAGAGCTGTCAGAACTTTGTTCAATTTTAAATATTTCGACGTTATTTCTATCTTAATAAGTGTTTTTTTTTATTAATTTGTATAAAAATCATGACTAAGTGTGCCAAAATTAATTGTAAAAACTCTTCAGTGAAAGAGCGTAAGAAAATATATAATTTAAGTTTTCATAAGTAAGTATAAGGAGTATACTTAAAATTTTTTTTAGAATGCTTAACTTTTTTTAATATAGGTTTCCAAAAGACCCACAATATCTCAAAATTTGTTCTAAATTTGTGGGAAAATACCAATTTGAGCCTAAACCGAATAGCATATTGTGCTCTGTTCACTTCAAGGAAGAATTTTTTGATAAGAGTGAGTTTAGGGTCAGATTGAAGAAGAATGCTGTTCCGACAATAAATGAATGTTTAGTTAGTATACATTTTATTTACAATAAAACTTAAATAACTAACTTAATAAAGAACATTGGCTTGACTAACTTTATAATAAAGACAAATAACTATATTAAAACTTAGATAACTATAATAAAACTTAAATAACTAACTTTATAATTAAACTTAAAAACCAACTTATAATTAAACTTAAAAACCAACTTATAATTAAACTTAAAAACCAACTTATAATTACACTTAAATTACTAACTTTTTAAGTAACACATAATTTAGAATAAAATTTCAAGTATTTAAAAGCAGTTTTTATTGGATCCTAATTTCCTATTATTATACCGTTTTAATAATGAATATACTGTATAATAATAAATACTGGTGATGTATTTTTATTATTTAATTAAATTTGTGGCCATCACTCACTGCTATATACCTTCTCATCCTCATCCTCAATTATTATTAATATTAAATGAACAAACATTAAATTGATGTTCCTTAATTTAAAAACCTGCCGACTTTGTTCACAATACACAATAAATATAATTTAAAACATATTACGAAGTTAATGATATTTAAAAATTAGTAGTTTTGGAACTTAAACTAGTAGTTTTTGTATCATGGATCTATATTTAAGGCTTTATAACATACCAAATCTTGTTCCAGACTAACCCATCCATACCTACACCTCCTCCTCCAAAAATCAGGATCCTATCAAATATTCTTATTTATATTCCTTTGGAGGAATTAACTATTTTAAAGTTCAATATAACAAGCCAATTAAATGTTACTTCAAAGGAATATGCAATGTCTGATAATATCGACGATTTTGAGAAAGTGAATGTTATTGAAAATGATCATGATTATTTACCAGATCCCAGTCTCCTCCTTTTCTAAATATATAATAACTTACATTTCTGGATATGTTGTTTATTATTTAAAAAAGAAAATCATTTGTGAACAATGTCTAGATGCTTTAATAAGTAAAACTAGAGATTTGTTTCTATTTTCATTCATTGATATAAAGAATAAAAATGGTTTGCAATATCCATCGGAAGATGTAATAAACATTTGTTTAAAATGTGAAAAAATATTAAAAATTATGAAAGACTCTAAGAAAAAAATAGTTGATATCATCAGCACATTAGTTTTAAAAGAATTCATAAATTCTAATGTATTTTCGAATATTATGCAGCACAGTTTGGACCAGTTTGTGTTGGATAATCATAGAATATTATTAATTAAGTGCATATTTGATAAATATGTTATTATCCGACTAACATATCTCACTAAAAGTAGAGTTAATAAAGCTGCTAGAATAAGACATCAAAACAACAAAATAGTGTTGTTTAAAGGTCAATAAATATTTTTTTAAATAATAAAAATTTTTTTGTAGTGTCTTATTAAGAATGGGACACAGAAAAACTGAAGAGTTACCTATAATTTTACCAAATTTGGCAAAAGTTTTTGGTGTCATAAAATACGTTACACTTATTTCAACTATAATTATATATTTTTTGATGTTTTTTAAGTAAATCATATAGGTACTTTTGTTGGGAACTTATAAGAAACTTCAAAATTAAAATGAAGAATATTCGCATTCTAAGCATAGTCTTATGTTTAATCAGACTCTTCAGTTGTTCTGTATCCCTTTCTCAATGAGACACCTTGTATATAAACTTCCCATTTGAACAATTTTATATTTTTCAAGTATATACAATACAGGTGTATCAGAAATTAAAGCAAAAAGACAACTTATAACAAAGGTTTAAATTTAGTAATGTCAAGTCATCCTTGCACCCTAAAAAAGTACCAATGAAGAAATTATTCCTCCAGTGCAACCAAACAGTTATTTTTAGGATAAGATATTGTGTCAAATGTTATCCACGGCCACAGGGTTTCTTTTTAAATGGCATGACATTCAAAATTTTGGTCAAAACAATTTTCATCATGCACTTTTCTTTGAAATTTACAATGCTTTATTAGGATTAAAAACACCAGTTTCTAGAAACTTTTTCACTATAACACTAACATTATTATTACTGAAAAGTGGTTAAAGTTTTCTTTTTGTAATCAAAAATCGCAACTGAATGCCTATTTTTAAAATAAATTATCTCTATAATTCCATTTGTATAGTTGTATGCTGTGCATCTGTGAGATTGTTGTTTATTATACATAGGTACCAATTATAGAAATATTTAGTAAGTACTTGCTTGCAATTTTAATAATATATGTACCTACCTAATATAATTAATTATTTCAAACATAAATAAAACCAACAACTATTATCCGAGTCTTTTTAGATCCGATTGGTTTTGACATAGTAGTTTTAATCATGGTTTTCTTCCATCTACTTTTAACCTAGTTGAATTTTTGGTCTTTTTAAACTTTTGACTGTAGCGGGTCATATTTTTAATGTGTCATCTGCAGAAGAAAGACCTACATGTTTTACATTTAAAAGTAATTAATTGTCCTTTGTACAAACTCGGCTGTATTTTT
Source organism: Psylliodes chrysocephalus (assembly GCA_927349885.1). Taxonomy (NCBI): domain Eukaryota; kingdom Metazoa; phylum Arthropoda; class Insecta; order Coleoptera; family Chrysomelidae; genus Psylliodes; species Psylliodes chrysocephalus. The sequence continues at coordinate 24,163,933 of OV651823.1, forward strand.
ACTGAAATATATTTATTCACAATTCACGTAGTGGTTTGGTTTTTGGTTTGGTAATTTGATGTCATAATTCTCCTCATTGTCAGATTTTGACATTGGCAGCTTTGATCAAGACAAGAGAGTCCTGCTTGAACGAGTTTTAAATCACAGGGAGATTAACAAATCTGATGCACAGTGTTATTCGCACGTTGATTTTCGATCACACAGCTCATATATCGGACGGTTTCGGCGAAGACAAAACAATATAATAATATTAATCTCTTTTATGGTCTTGGCATTGGCTTGGTCGAAAAACGGTTAATAAATAATTGTAAATAGTGTAGAAGTCATAATTGCGCAATGTCATCAAATTAATTTCGAATCGATCATGTTGAAACAAATCTTAAGTAAGTAAGTCATTTAAAAGTTGTAATTCTGCATACGGACTTTAATTATATTTGAATACGACCCTGCTTAGTCAACCATTTAAGCCACGCCCAGTGGGGTAATTTTTAATAAAACGTATCATATGCAAAACAATTGCCTCATGGCATCTACATTACTATTATACCTCCATGGTCACAACTTACATTACATGACAACCAAAATTTCAAAAGCTATCTTTAATTATATGTTTTCTTAATTTTTTTCACCAAATTATCGAACAGTCCTCGTAGATAGCGAGAAAGTATGTTATCGGCCATAACGCACGTTTCAGTATTCGAATCTGTGTCCAAATCTATAAAACCAATAATATATATTCCGAAGCTGGCACCGGAGGCAGTCAGTCATCGGCAGGCAAAATCTCTCTGGAAAACGAACGTCAAGAAGAGAAGAAATAATAATAAAACAAAAAATGATGGCTAGTATCGATGATTTGCCGATTTCGGATTTCAGGAAATTAAATTTTTTTGTTTGTTTAATGAATAAAAGGAAATTTTGACAGCTCGAATATTAGTTATTTTAACAGTGTTTATTAAATGTATTTTAGCAGTTATTAATGTTCGCAAAAGCGAGAAGACTGTTTAACGGATTAAAAAAGAGATTCTTTTTATGAAGCAAATTAAATATAATTTATACAGGGGTTTATTAAAGTATATTAATATGAAAAGCCCCTAGTGGTGTCCTCTACTCCACACTATTAATTAATAGTAACTTTAAAAATCTGTCTTTCGTTCAGGGTCATCTCTTCTTTCTCTACTCACTCTGCTTTCTCTGCTTATTTTCACTTTGTTTGCTCTACTTTATTTAATTTCTTAATTTCATTTGAAATAAAAGAAAAACAATCACATTACAAGCACAAAAGGCACTTCTAAACCACCCTGAACATAAAAAGTATAAAATATTAAGAAAATGTATTATATAAAAAAATATTAAAGATTAATGGTTTTACATATTGGGCATTGATGGACTAGTGGATTCATCTAAAATTAAGTATTTAGCGATACCTACAAGTAAATTTATTATGGTATATCATATATGAACACAATAGGCATAACATAAATTTATTAAACTATATTTAATTAAAATATTGATAACTAAGAGGTCAGTCCCAAAAAAAGTTATTTTAAGTAAAATCGATTCAAAAGATTGAGTTGTATAATTTGTATTAATATTACCTGAGCTGTCACAATTATCAATGCAAAGTAATTGAAGTACCAATTACCAATTACTAGGCAACCAAAAAACTATGCAAATTACTAAGTACTTTAGTTTTTCAAACGTTATTGCGATTATCAATTTCTCATAAAAGAAATTGAAAATGATCAATTATAATATTTCAATTACTTTTGCTAGTAATTCAATCACTTTATCTGCGTCAAATACCTTTAAAATAATTGAATTATTCCATTTAATTGAATTACGGATGAGTTATGAAATTATCGAAAAATAATTAAAAATGTAATTAATAAAATCCTGTATTAATCTTACCAATATTATAATATTACAAAAACAATTATGGTTTACAACAACGTAATTTCTTAATCAATTATTTTAAAAAACGTCTTTTACATATTTAATGGAGTTTCCCTTTATAAGTACCAGTTGCTCGAAGTGAAGATCAGATAAAGCATGTCTCCTTGGAGCATTAATGATTTCTACAAACGAGAACAACCTTTTGTGACAAAGTCACTAAATTTTATTTTTAATTAATTTTAAAAATGTTTATTTCAATTAATTCCCGCCCGAGGACATGTAGAAGATCCCCCCCCCGGATTCTGTTTCCCAGGAGTTACCGTTTTTCAACAATTGCGAGTACCCTCGTAGGTTAAAATATTCCTATATTTGCCGAAATCCGAATGGGCATTTTGTGGAGTCGATTTCGTACCAATTATCTACTTTTATTTGTCAAGGTACTAGAAGGACATTTTTTTTATTTTTAAATTGTAAACAGTCGGCTGTAGTGGTGGTATCCCCCATTCGGGCTTACCGATCTTCAATCTTGCCCAGCGAAAAAGCATAAATTCGATCACATGTGGGAATTACGCTCTCTTGATTTCCGGCAACCGTAAGCTCTTCTCTCTTCTCCAACGACTAGTGAGTGACCGTGATATTGTTAGACTGCCGAACAACCCCGTTTATTTTTCTAAGGTAGGAAACCGCATTTTTTTTTATTTACAATTAGTTTGGGACACCCGTCCGAAAAGTGAAAGAATTTTGATTCATGCCCAGCATTTTTTATTTCATCCCTTAGTGGGAAACCGTTGGCAATTTTTTATAAGAAGCGCCGAGTATTTTTCATGTAAGTTTCTTTTCTTTTATTTATTCATTCAATTGTATTTTAATCATTCCGTTCCCCGTCCACAACTAATTGAATGAAGCCCAACGTTTTCTGTAAAATTAATTCACACACCGTTTTGGCAAATAATAATCTTTTCTATCACGATCGCCTTCGCTGTCCAAACACCGCGCAAATTCATATCATTCTCACTCGACGAAAATTGTCACTGCCGAGCGTTCGAGACCAAGATATAAGGGGGTTCCGAAAACTTTGTTCCATTTTAGAGTAGGTTTTCCTTTTCTGAACTTACATTGTAGGTGGGTTAACTGTGGTAATAGTAAACTTCATTTTCCGTATACAGGGAGTGTCGTAACTACCCGTTTTCTTTTATTTTTATGAACTTCTCAGTTGGTCAACCGTTTGATTAATTACTCCGTTTTAATTAATTACCGTTTTATTATTTTGACCAGAACATTTAATTTAATTTCGTGTATTTGGGAAAACATACCTTTCATATACCGGGTAGTACATAATTTCCGATTTAAATATTTTCCCGTATTAGTAAAAGGTAATACGAACTTTTAATTTCCTTAGTACCTGTCAGGGTAATAAAGTAAATTGGATTTAAATCCGGGGGCACTCGCACCCTTCATCCACTTTCGCGTTAACCAAGGGATGATAGCGGTATTTGCTTGCTTCCTCCCGTCGATAATCAGAGCTGTTTCAGTCCCTAGTCTTTAAAACAGTTTTTGGAAAGGGTCTCTCTCTTGTAGAAGCTATGGACTACTAGATGTCTACATAAGAGAGACTTTAAACCGATATTCAATTAGTTTCCAAGTGTAATAATTTATTTTTAATAAATTTTCCGAGTACAGGGAGCCGTTAATATTTAATCAGTTTTCACTGGTAATAATTTATTTTTAATAAATTTTCCGAATACTGGGAGCCATTAATATTTAATTAGTTTTCAAGTGTAATAATTTATTTTTAGTAAATCTTCCGAATACCGGGAGCCATTATTATTTAACTAGCTTCAATTGTAATAATTTACTTTTAATATTTTTTTTTTGTATATAGGGACCCGTAATTACTTTCTGGTAATCTCATTTAACTGTAATTATTCATTTTACTTAATTTTCCGTTTACCGCCGTGCCAGAACCGTGCACTACCACCGTTGTATTTTTTTTGTAAATATATATTTTATTACCTATTCCTGTGTTTCTCTTATTGTTGGTTCTTAACCGCTCTCTTTCAGGGTACCGTAGGATACGAGGTGTAAAGGACATACGTATTTTATTTTTATTTATTCTAGTATAGTGGCTACCTAGCAGTGACCGCTTGGAATTATTTTTACCTCCACTGAGTTTACCTTGAGTACACTCTGGTGTACTACAGGGTCGCAGAGCAAACTGCGATACCAAAACTGGCGCCTAAGCAACCCCTATTCGGGAATCACCATCACAGCGCCACACAGACTCGCTGATTCACTGTAGGTGAACCAGAAGCCTGTCACACTTTTTACCGGGGCCGATGAAGGAAGGCAAGAGTTGAATTTAAAAAATTAATATCTCATGACAGAGTAATTATTTAGAGTTGTAATTTCTGCTATTGGATCATTAAATTATTGCAAAATTTCCAATTCAACTTTTTTCTTATTACTGCTTGGTTTTGTTGTTGCAGCTGGTGAATCTTCTAGTTCAAAGAAATCATCTAATTTTGTTTGGTTGGTCTCTTCTTGAAGTGTGTTTTCTGTAAAGGTTTTTCTTTGGTGCTGCCCCAGACCGATCCAAAAATAAACAGTGTCCATTAACGTCCACAAAGACTTTAAAAAACTCAAAAAGTGCAGTGAAAACCGCACGTCGATATCTTTTCAATCTAGAATAATTATAAAGTTGTTACAAAATGTTACTTTATAGTAGGATACATTGTATGCGAGGATACTTCATTTTGGTATATGTATTTTAAAACGTTTGCTGAAATAATCCTAGTAATTTAAACTCGTATGTTTTTAATAACTTATTATTTCTCCGTACGCCCATGAACGGTAGTCGCTTTACAAATGATCATAGATCATATCCTTGCACATGATTCACCAAAATGCACGTCGGGACAATTGCACTGGCAAGCGTCGCATAATTTCTGCTAGGAAGCGCTAGCTGACGGATGCATTGAAGGCACTTTTTAATTTTACATCTAGCAATCATAAAATTAATTTCATCGATATTTTATTAATCCAGTTTATGTAACACAACCTTTAAAGATGATAAAAGTTGTTTTGGCTTAACTATAAACTTCAATTATTTACATAAAAGAGCACATATTTTTTTTAATAAATTTAATAATGTGATGTTTGTTTATTTTCAAACAACAGTTTATTTATTAATAATTTAAACACTTATTTATTTATAACACTATTATTCTAATTTATATATACTTCGAATGTCTTTAAACTGATCACTATTTATATTCACCACTACTAATTACTATTTATCTGCATTGTCCATATAACTACTGACTATGATGGCTCGCCTCCACCAATTTATATACAAAATTGGTGGCCTAGAATGCTCCCCCACCAAAATTGCCAGTATGTACCAGAAACGCTATCACGTTCTAGAAATAGTATCTCGTTGACCCTGGAATGTTCGCGAAAGTGTCTCCACCATAGTCGTCCCATATGTTTAGTCTTAAGGGGTTCAATTATGTATAATAAGCGGACAAGTTGAGCCTCAAAGGCCAAATAATACAGAGAGGGACTTGGAGTATTAGAGCATGACTGAATAATGAAATGGCTCACATTACAATAACTTTCCGCACTACAGGAGTTGATTAAAAATTGAATAATTCAAGCAGCAAACAAATATATTCAAAACTTTCGCCAAAACTAGTGAAAACTATATAATATAAGCCAACCACAAGAAACAAAAAGAAGTAACGCACTACAGTTTTTACAATTTTTAAATGGGAATTGCACATTTTGCAGTAATTGAAATACAATAAATGAATTGAATTACTCCAAAGTACTTGAATTACTATAAAGGAATTGGATTGTTCAAAAAATAATTCAAATATGTTTAGAGTAATTACCAATTACAATTACTTTCAGAAAGTAATTGAAATACTAATTAATTCTAAGATTTCAAAAACATAATTGAATTAAAGCAATTCAATTACTGAAAAGTAAATTAATTACATTTTTAACTCATTTAATTCAATTATTTGACAGCTCTGAATACTGGAAGTGATCAACCGTTTTAAGTAAATGAACACTATTAAGGAACCATAAGCATAATAAACAAGCTGGAAAAGGTTTTGGAATTGTTGAGTTCCCCAGATAAGAACAATTAGTACCTCAAAAAAAAGCTAATCGGTTCGTAGGAAAACTGTTAAAATACGTTGCTTCTTTCTCTAACAAAAAATATTAAATTTAATGTACACGACTCATTTTCCGCATTGCAGAATTGAGCCATAGCTAATTCCAATTATTGAACGAGCTTTTCAAATTTTCCACATTAGAGTCGGACCTGACCGAAATCATACCCCCAAAGGGTTCATTCAAAATGCCAGTCCTTCACAATCGAAACATCCAAAGTAATCCTATATTTATTCTCCAGAGATCCCTGGATATCCTATCAAACTAAAGTGGATAGTCGAGTAAAGTAACTGTGTTCAGTTCTTATTGAGCAACAAAATAGAACAGCAGGTCTTTATCTTAATGGTGGCTGTTTACGCCTTAGATGCGGACTAAAAGATCCCAGATAGCGGGATATTTTGGCAAATAGACATAAACCTGATACGATAACCCACTGACTCAATTTCTTTTTTGTCAAGAAACAAACTGTCGAGTTGATGTTGTTTAAGAAAGTTTTATGTTCTGTCCTGTTAATCCAGAGAGTGTTATTACATCTGATTAGTTCGGATTTATAGCTGGAAGTAAACTAAAACATTTTTGATGGAGCATTTGTACAGTATTAATTATTAAAAATAACTTTAATATAGCCCTTATCATGTTTGATATGCGTCATTTGGAAACTAATTGTATCAGTAATTTAATTCACAACATAACAAAACATAATTGAATAAGACATAAACTTAAATAATTGAAACACGTTGCAGAGATAAGAAGCGATTTATTAAATGAATTATTTCTTACAAAATTTAGTTATAATGTATAGGAAACTTCTAAACACTACAGACAGTACATCAATTATTATTAACTAATTACGTGTCATTCTCTTGTACATTTATTTATATCGATTTTAATATTAATTAACCTTTGCATATTGGCTCGTAAATTCTAAAACTTCATTTAGTAAATTAAATTAACTTTATTGCGTTGCACTTTATCGTTGTTTTGCTGTAAATGCAATTTGGTGAAATGAAAGTGATCCGAATTAAACTCCCTACAAAAACATAACCTACTTTCCAAGTTGGTAAACATTAGATGAAGTACGGCTTACACTCAAACCGGAATGGAAGAGGAATTGCTTAAACGATTGAGCTCTAGTTTCTTAGCCAAATAACCGTTTTCTAATTTTGTTTTAGTTAGGTTGAAATGAGATACTAATTCTAGTTTTGATTGATTTGCGAAATGGTTTTGAACTACTTAAATGCTAGGTAAAGATTGTTTATAAACTATGTGCTATTTATTATCACAGTGGTGTACTATTGTAATTTCCCTCAATCTATTCTTAGATATCTACAATTGATTATTCTCGACATCATAAATGAAACTTACAACGTAGTATCTCACTCTAGGAAGAATAACATTTTTTTGTTTAAAATAACGGGTAGATACCTAAGTAAATAGCATATAATCCTAAAATGTAGTGATTATAATATAGAAATGGTTTTCCACAAGAGTCAGCTCTCGATTCCACACTATAAAACCCGAGAATACTGATCAAGGAGAAGCGACAGCTTGGTGTTTTCAGTGTACCGTTTTGCAACGCGCATGTGCGAAAATAAGTTTTGTATCACTCAAAATTATGTTATCTGTCAAAGTCAGTCCAAGTTGTGTTTAGTACGTGAGCAATGTTAAGTGATATTTTTGGGTGTTTGTTTTGTGTAGTAATAAGATGAAGATTTTTACACACTTAGGTATTCTAATACAGATATAAAATGTGCCAAAAAAGGAAACTAAGAATTTTATCACATGCATAAATATTAAGTATAATGATTTAATCGTTTTTGACATTTTATTTTTCATATGTAGGTATTGTATTTTGTGAAATATATGTTTTTCTTCTTTTAAATAAATTTAATAAACAATGAACTGCAGATTTTGTTTATTTTATTTTGAAATTATATTTAAAAAAATATAATAAATCCGCGTGTTTCAATTAGGATTGGTCAAAGTGGGCGAAATCCCTTTATTATAGCTAAATTATAGCTAAAGATGTTTTGCCCATTCATATTTACACATAGTCCAATGGACGTCCACTTTAGATCTATTTGAGGGTCAGGACGTCCATATCTGGGCATCCAGTGTACGTCCGTTTATGCTAATTAAATTGACAGCTGAATATCGATACCCAGAGAACGTCTATTTTTGGACTTAATTTTAAGTTTAGTAGTATTTTGACGTCCAGTGGACGTCCATCTTAGGTCATTATTTATTAAGCCTACCAGATAATACCCATCTATATATACTTCTTTTTTTTTAATATAACTGGTCATTAAAAATTGACAAATTGAATCTATTGCATTTCATTCTATCAGCGTTAGTTTGAAATCTTATTCAATTATAACTGTATCTAGTAAAAAGTTTTCAAGTGGTTCCTTGGACGAGCTTGTCTAGCGATTGAAAGCGTAAAACGATAATGGATGTGTCGTGAGTTCGATTCCTGCTCAGGTCAAGCGATTTTTAATAAAAAATTAATAAATGGTGTATAAAGGTTTGCGAAAATAATAAACAAATTATTAATAATATAAAATAGTGTGTGATGAGTTGCGGTTCTGTAAAAAAGTGGGAATGTGGTCTCAATGAAAATATAATCCTGGACGTTTTTTGAATGTCCAGTATTCGACGTCCAAATATATTCCAGAATTGGATGTCCTCTGAATGGTCAAAAGTGTGCCATTTCTATACTTCACTGGACGTTCATTGGATGTCGGAAGTCCAGAAAACTAATTTTTGGACGTCTAGACATCCAAAATTGTATATCGAATGGACGTCCAATGGACATATTTGTATTGTCTGGGTGATAGCCAGGCCAGGTATTTAACTCTAAATACATAAACCTTAAATGACATCTGGTTTAACTTGGCGAGAAAACACTTGTTTCTACAGAAATTAGTGATAAACTTGAAAGTCCTTTTAATATAATATAAATGTAGAAATTCTAAAAATATGTAAGTACTTTTTAAACCTAAAAGCCTTGAAAATATATGCACATTGCAAATATTTAGTTAAACCTCTCAAACTTAATGTCTTCTTAATTGTTACCTAAATTTTTTTTGGCACTCTTAATTTTATTTACCCTATTTTTAGTTAAGGAAAAGGTAATTTAATTTAAATATGGGGCTTTTATTACATTTTTAACAATAAATAAACCAAATATTGACAAATTTTATAGATAAATTATAAAATAATAAACGTCTTTTACTTTTATTATAACAAATAATTAATTATTACATAATTAATTATATTTTGGTGCCGAAATTTCACCATTGCTAATAACCCTAACTACTTCAATGTAATTAAATCACATTACAACATTTGCGCATGGACTATAACAATAATTTCAGATAATTTGCCAAACTATTTCGCTCAGTGTAGAAAATAAGCATGTTTTCTCAGCGTGCTAAGTTGTGTATTAATCAAAGTCATGCTGTGAAAAAGGTACATCCGATATCAAAGGCACCGACAGCTACTGTCGCTTCTCCTTGATCGGTATTCTCGGATAAAACCATGATTATCTGAAAAAATATTGTCTTTGAAAACACTGTAAAAATTATTATTTATTGTAATTATGTTTATATTTTATGACACCCTGTAAGTAATGATTTTATGTTGTTATGGTTTTAAATTAATTAAAAAAAGTATATGATAATAGTTTTTTGATAGTCAGACGTGAGTATCATTATAATTGCCCGACAAAGGCGTTACATCAACTGACAATTAACTGACACGAACCCAAAATGAAGACAAGTCGATGTCAATAAAAAGCCAAAGCAAATGCCAGTCTGTGGGTACTAAGTCCTCGAGAAGAAGATGAAAGTTACAGGTCGAACTTGAAGCCATGAAAGAGTTAACGAGAGATCAAGGAAAAATAAATTGAATTATAAAAACAGAAACTATAGAGAAGAAGACAACAAATATAGTTAGAACTAGAACCTAAAGGTGCTGAACTAGGCGAAGTCAGTACAGGCGGCAAAGAAAAATCAGAAGTTCCTAAATCAGATTATGTTAGGAAATTGATAAAAGACATTAAGAAAAACAAAAATCTACCTTCAGACAGATTGTTTAAGAAAGTTGAAATGCTAGATTACGATAAAGCAAATTATTTAGAAAAATAAGTAAGTCGACAATTCATTAATAATGATTTAATATATTTTTTTAGGTAACCCTATAAAGTGGCCCAATTTGATTAGCCAATTCAAAGAGACAACCAAGTTATGTAAATTCAGCAATAGAGAAAACATTAATAAGACTTCAGAAAGCATTGAAAGGAAGGGCAAAGGAGACTGTGGATGCTTTACTGAATTTCCCTGAAGAAGTGCATCGTATTGTGAGTATTTTGGAAAAACGCGATACTTTGGAACATGTATTTATGTATTTAAGAAATATTAGACCCATTAGAGAAGATAATTTAGAAAATATCATTGAATTATCAAATTGTCTTCAAAATAACGCAGTCATTTTTAAAAGTTTAGAATGTTCGAAATACCTTTTAAATCATCAGCTCCCGAGAGAACTAGTAGACAAATTACCATTGAATATAAAACTGCAATGGGGAAAATATATTAGAAATTTAAATACAAAAAAGGTTTCAATTGAACATTTTATTAACTGGCTTGAAGAGTTTAGAGATGAATTGGGTTATATTTATTTAGCAATTGACAAAAATTATAGAAAACAAAAACATATCTTTACCATTAAGTCCAATGAAAAGAAATTTACATGCAATTTTTGTAAAAAAAAAACAAAATAGAAAACTGTGACGAATTTAAAAATTTAGACATAGATAGATGGAAATTTATTGTTGCTAGTAAAATTTGCTTTTCTTGTTTTTTGCCCAACCATAGAACTAATAAATGTTATAAAAGAATCCTATGTAACACTGATAGTTGTCCTAAATATTATAATAAGTTGTTATATAAAACAAACAAACCCATTGCGTCCTCTTCTTTATCTACTAACCAATTTGTTGGACATGCTAGTGATAGTATACCTAATCAAAAAGTCCATCCCGTTATTTTAGAAGGTCCCAGAGGAAGACTGCAGATGTATGCCCTTTGTGATGAATTATCTTCTATAAAGCTCATTGAAGAAGGTGTTGCCGACGTTTTGGGATGTCAAGGAGATGAAGAATACTTTACCATGAGATGAACTAGCGACACTATTAAAAAATACACGTCAAGGAAAATATCTTTCTAGATATCAGGTATAAATAAAAAAATCTACCCTATAAATATTGTTAGAACAGTAAAAAATTTAAATCTGCCAACTCAAACTGTAGATGTACAAAACTTTGACGTGCAAAGTTTAAAAAACGCTCAGCCAACCATCCTCATCGGTCAGGATAATTGGCCTTTGATTATTAGCCGAGAAGTGGCGTATGAATCTTGGGATGGACCTGCTGTTTCAAAGAACCTGTTGGGGTGAGCAACACATGGGACTTTGCTGTATAAACATCATTTAGTTATTTACAACTTTCATATTACAAGTTATATAGTCCAAGAAAACAATTATTCTCTGCATGATTTAATAACAAATTAGTTTTCTTGTGACTGTAATGGCATTTATCTACAAAAGAATGAAAATGATTTAAAACAAAGCTTAGAACTGACAGAATTATTTGGAAATATAAATAGTAATAAAGAAAATAGATAAAAAGTAGAATTACTTTGGAGATCAGAAGATGTTAAATTTCCTGAAAGTAAAAGAAATGCTGTATATAGAAACTAAGATGGACAGGGATGCACAGTTTCGAAAAAATTATTCAAAAGCAGTAAATACATTTATAGAGAAAGAGTATGCAAAAAAGTTAAGTATCAATGAAAGAATGATAGAAACAGATAAAACCTGGTACTTGCCACACTTTGCAGTATTTAACCCTAATAACCCCGGAAAGCTAAGACTAGTTTTCGACGCGGCTGGAAAAAGTAATGGAGTGAGTTTAGACGACAATTTAAAAGTAGGCCCAGATTATTTTAATAATTTAATTGAAATTTTAATGAAATTCAGAGAAAAGAAAATTGCTTTCTCTGCTGACATAAAGGAAATGTTTCTGTAAGTGCAGATAAAAAAAGAAGATAGACATGCACAAAGATTTTTGTGGAGAAAAGATAGACACGAAGACATCGAAACTTTCTAAAGTTTCAATGATATTTGGAGCAGCCTGCTCACCTTTAGCTCAAGCAGTAAGAAATAAAAATGCGCTAGCATATATAAATAAATATAAGGTGGCAGCAGAAGCAATAATAAACAGACACTATATGGACAATTACCTCGACAATGTAGATACAGAAGAAGTAGCAATAAATAAAATTAACGAAGTTATAAAGATTCACAAAAATGGTAATTTTCAAATTTGCAATTGGATTTGCAATTTTAAAGAAGTTCTAAATTGCATTCCTGAAGTACTCAAAGCATCTCCTAGATAATGAGACCTTGCTACTAAAAGAATCTTAGGAGTATAATAGGACTCTCAAAATGATAAATTTAGATTCGACTTTCATTTTAACAAAATTGAAAAAGAAATACTGTCAAAAAACAAAATTCCAACAAAAAGAGAATTGATTTTATGATCCCATCAAATAAAATAAAAGGTTACTTGATATAAATATGTATATCTGTAGAAAGTTTGGACCAGGACATGACGTGAGTGTAAAAATAAAAGTCATAATCATATTAAAAGAAAAAACTGTTTTCTGCCAACCGATTCGGCTAATGGATGCCAACGAAGTAAGTTGCCTAGACTATCACGTAATACAAAGATATCTAAAGGGTGACAGGTGTTTGACGCATGTAACGCGAGAAGTTACGAAGAGAGGTATGAAGTGCACCTGAGTCACTACACAGGTGTATGGACATATCTATGCCTTTTACTATTTTCAAATAAGAAATATACAATGTGGCAATATGGTTATGCTAGATAGCAAGAAGAAAGATAAATATGTACCCTGCCACTCTGAAATAGTAAAACTTGACGATCGTGGAAGATTTACTTCAATACTGTCATATTTTTCATTGTCTTGCTTAATGTTCTTTATTTTCTTGGTTTTGTATTCCTCCTTATGTATTTTTATGCATATGTTTTTATTTTAATAGTGCAATAGTGCATAGAAAACCATAACAGATACTTTATTTTCTGTCACTTTGACGGTTCTCTTAAAATAAGAATCTGCCTCAGCTCCTTGTAAAACCGAGTTGTCAAAACAAATTCAAAACTACATATTATTTTTTATTAGTTTTGATGAAACAAGTATAATTTATAATTTAAAATTAACAAGTATTAAAAGTAATTTTAAGAAACCGACTTAAAAATCGTGCAGATGCCATCACCACATCTTAATCAAATTTATAAAAGACCACCCCTGAGGCACCCCCTTACTAACAAAAAAAGAATCGTAAAAATCAGACAAGGTGGTAAAGAATTATCGCTAAACATACATAAAAATGAAGAGTTTAAGGATTTTCTCATGGACGCAATTATTAAATTTTGACCAAATTTATATGAGATCGCCCCTGAAGTACCCCTTTTCTAACAAAAAAAAGAATCATTGAAATCGGATACCATATTAAAGAATTATAGCTGAACATGCATAAAAAAAATATACCGACGAATTGAGAACCTCTTTTTGAAGTCGGTTAAAAATAAATAATAAACATAAACAATTTTTTAAATTTGAGAGACGCTAAAATGGTGGTTCCCACCTTATCGAGACTGAGGCTCACAAGGGTAAACTCGTAGAGTAACAAAAACGAGAAATGATTTAACTTGGAACCAAATACCGAAAACCGATAGTAGTATTAGCACGTTGAATTTTTTGGTTTGCCATTGCCATTATTTAGGTTAAACCAAGTGATGATTTTCATAAGCCTTGATTTTTAAAACCATTCTATATCGCCTTTTGATTAGGGTTTAAAAACTTGTTCGAGCAATTTATCCAATAATAATTGCCCCTTTACCTCTTAAGCCTGCTCATGTAAAATAGTTGGGCTTCTTACTTTGCCTATTTATATTCTATTAATAAAGGACAGAAGGATGAGTATTGCAACTATGTTAAAAGAAATAAATTGACTTTCAGTTCAGAATTATGTTCAGTAGGTACATGACTGATACTTATTTATAAAATAAAAATGACAGAGTACCATCGCATCAGATCTATTAGAAAAAATTTAATATATTTCGCAATATCACAACTATAATACAAGAAACCAATCCGACTTTTATGTACGGCAAGCCATCACTAAAAGTTCCCAAAATACAATTTTTATTAAAGGTATAAAAAATTTAATAGATTGCCTACAGAAATTAAAAAAAAAACAATAAATATATTCAAAAGTAACCTCAAACAATACTTGATAAACAAACAGAACGGATATACTTTCTTGTGATAATACTCTTTAAACCTGTCCTTTTTAAGAATTTCCCTTAATTTATTGTTATTTTGCCCCTCGTTTTATCCGAATTTGTTATAGATCATGCACTATATTTAAAAAAATTACTTGATGTTATATTAATACTACTTACTATGTTTAAATTATTAATAGTTTTGCGACGATAGGTTTTAGCAACTTATAGCCACAAAACTATTTTTGTGTTAAAGTAGATCCATAGAGAGCAATGTAATTTACAAAGGCCTTCTTTCAACATACAAATAAATGACAACTTTATAATTAAAATAAAAAACACAACAAAATACCTCGGTATCATATTTGATACAAATTTGAAATGGGCATTATATCCTGCCTCTCTTTTATATAATAAAAAAGTGCTTTGTATAAGAACATTATATTATCTGTCTTGCTGTACCTTTATTTATGGAAAGCCTAAATTGAGATATTAATTATTTGCAATAAATATCAAAAGAAGTATACATTTTTAAATAATTTGACATTTAAGAGCCATTCACATATCACAGTTGACATATTAATCAGAGCTGGGGAGGATTCGAATCACATAGGATTCGAATCCTTTTTGAGGATCCGAGAGCAGGATTCGAATACTTTAGAAAAAAAGGATCCGTGATCCGGATTCGCAGAGAAAATCCTAAAGGATTCGTATTCGAATCATCAATATCAGTCTCGGATCCTTTTAGAGACCAAACTACGCCGGCGCAAACGGCCGACTCAAGCTTTGACTCGTCACGAATTGTAAACTAAAAACTAAAACAGACTGAGACTGAATAGAAAACCGATGTGTTGTGTTTGGCGTTGTGCACGATTACAGAATTAACAAATAATCTGATATAGATCCTCAATACGGGTATATTATTTATTTTCCTAATTTTTGCACGATATACAAAATAAATATGTGGGCGATATTAGTCTATTGAACGAATATAATATATAATTATATCCATTCTGTTTTCTATCAATTACAATTAATTCATTACTTATTGTCAAGTTGACTATTTTTTTTATTATTTAAAATGAGTTTTAGTTATTAATATAAAATATAATTAAAAATTAGTGATTCTTGTGAAAAATCGATAAATAACGGCAATTAACTAGAGTTTTTTTTATATTTACAAGGAAACTTAAGTAAAGTTTAAACAATTTTTATACTTATACGAGTATGTAGTCAGTAGAGCGCGTCACTTAGGTAATCGCCTATATGCTAAATGTGACAGCCAGCTTCGTTTTTCAGCTTCAAGTTTTAAATGTTTTTATTTATTTATTTATTTACGGGTCAAAACTCATTTTACAGAATTGTATAACAAAGTTCCTTAACAAATATAAGACAATTGGCAGCATTACAACGAGTTATAAATAATAATATACACGGCAGTGGCGTAACTACCATAAGACAAGTATTGCAAATATTTGAAGCCTAATATTTAAGTTTTTTTATTAAACTCTCGAGAATTTATAATAATTTGCAACTTAATTACTACTTAGTTTAAATTGAAACTTGATTCTCTTTAATAAAAAGAAATAATATGTTGTCATATGTAAAATAAATGAAAAAAATTGAGGGCCGTTGTTTTATTTTTAATTAGCATTTGTGATTTGTAACTGAAATCTTTATGTATTTAGCATTAGGGCCAAAAAATATGGTTACGTCATTGACACACGGTGTCTCAAAAAAGTTTTATAGAAATGGGAAAGATTTATTTTACTTTTTTCAAAAAAAAATTCTTGATAAAAATTCTGCATCGCTAAAATGTGTATTAGAATTTTTTTAATTTTACAATTTTATTTTTATTATGTATTTTTAAGTGATGCAGAACTTTATATCAGGAATATTTTCTTTGTAAAATGTAAAAATATATTTTTCCCATTTGTATAAAATTTTTTGAAACACACTGTATGTAGGAGTACCTTCGAGTACACCTCTAAAAGATCACACAAATAGCACGCCATACTTATTAATTAATATCACAGTATAACACTGACAGTGATTCGTATCCGTGATCCGAAAAAAAGGATACGAATCACTTGATTCGAATCCTTTTTTTTTTTTTGGAAAAAGGATTCGAACATTGGATCCGTGATTCGAATCACATCTCGTGATTCGGATTCGTGATTCGAATCCATTTTTCGAGGATTCGTCCCAGCTCTAATATTAATACCTGACAGGCACAGCCAAGCATTATTTTGATTTTTGCCAAATAAAATGGTCGGCTAATTATTCTATGGGGTTACGACACAGAACTAGTAAATTTGATGAAGGTGTTTTTGTGGCTAGGGACGAAATAGTAGTACGCTTAATAGCACGACCATAAAAAAGTAATTTTTAAGAAACTGCTTATATATTTTTCACAAATTGGCAGGTTTGGCGACTAATTTCGAATGAAAATAGCCTCCAAAATAGGTATATGGTTGCAAGTATGAAGGTCGCAACCCACCTTAGAAATTTCACCTTAACTATCAACAGCTGTTGTTTGACAGGTCGTTAGAGAATGTTTGCAATTTATGGAATGTAAAGAAAATCAAAACCGCAAGTCAATCAAAACTTTCGTTCGAGAGTTATCGTGCTGGAATACATACAGACGACCAGACGAAAATTTTTTTTTGGATTTTCGGACTGCAATACTGAGGCCCCATAGGAAGGGTCTTAGTAATTTTAATTATTTTTTGTCAAAATTACTGAAAGTGGACATAACTTTTCCTGAAGGAGCTTAGACGGGTTCTTATTAAAAAAAAAACCTGCAAGTTAAAAATATTAACTGAAAAAAAAAACCATGGTATTTAGAAGGGCCATTTCCGATAGTGCGAGCCTTGGTGGACGACAGTTTTAACTCTCTGAAAAATATGACCTTAAACGTATAGATCTAAAAAAACTGCCCAGAGGTCGTTAGTTTATAATATATCAAAATAAAGGAAGTATATAAAAGTCAAGCCTTTTATTTGTCACCATGTAAATATATCTTCACTTATATATTATAACATTTATAACGAGTGCGATAGTAATTTTAGTCCTTCAATTTTTTTCGTATAATTTTACTATCATGATGTGTTCGAATCTACATATTCCGACACACTTTTTGTTACGATATCAATACATAATATATCTTACCTAGCAGAGTTGGGTAGTATCCCGATACTGTATCAAAATACTTTATATGTATCTGAAAGCTTTACCCGGGAAATTTGAATATTTTATCCGGTATCCGTATTCGTGACCAAATTTGTAAGTATCCTGTATCCGGATACTTGTTTTCGGTGTTCGGTTACTTTTAAATTATTCATCCGATTACATATCGTACCATTCTGTCTTATTTTGTACAGACATATCTCAAAGTTTTGTGTCTACCTTTTAAATAACCCTGTATAATTAGAAATAAAATAGGTGTAGATTTTTTAATATAACAATATTAAACTCCACTTAGAATACTACATCCCCAAGGACTAATTCGACAAATCACCCAGTATACAAACAGTCATTTAAGGTATCCGAAAAAAAAATTCGGATACTTATATCTGAGTACAATTTTATGTGGAAGTATCCGTACTATTTAAAAAGTATACTTTTTAAGTAAGCATACCCTGTATACAGATACTTTTTTTCCTGTAACCTAGTAAATATCATCAAATTAATAAAATGTTAGACATTAAAAAAAAAATCATTTATAAAATTACTGCTCATCTTTCAAAACAATTTTTCTTTAATTACAGTTACTTAAGCATCTCTTTTTTAATTTCTTTATTTCAATTCACCCTAATTCTGCCAAAAAATATGTCCATATGAACGTCCCTTTCTATAAATTTGATTTTAATTACAATACTCTATATTTTAAGTTATTGATTCGGCCTGGTTCGAGTTCCCTAGGGTGTAGAAGTTTGGAATAGAGTGGCACTGAAGGAAACTAATTATAATTCCCAGAGGACTAATTATTCATGTATTCTGTGTTCCAATATGCAAAAGGGAAATAAAAAAATAGATGGATTTCTGGACAATCCGTCTAAAATATAATCCACGAGAGATAAAAGACAGCTAAGAAACTTACAAAAGAATATTTCTTACATAAATTTAGTTTCCCAAACTTTATAATCTTTTTCTACTTACACATTGGAAAAGCAAACTTGAACTTCGAAATCCACTTTTCCCGCAAATCTGCCTCAACCAAATAGAGCAAAAAAGAACGTGTCCCTCGTCCTACATAAAAATAATTCCGCAAAACTGGAAAGTTGATCAAGTAAAACTCTTTTGTCGTGCCCCAAAAACTCTTGCCAACTGTGACTAAAGGAATAGAGAGCAAACTTTAACTTCGAACGGGGCAAGCTCGGAAGTTTTTCTAAATTTTGCGCGATGGTAAACTTAATTCTTGTAAAGAGGCAATAAATGTCCGACAAGTTCGCTTCCGGATCGCCATTGTTGTCTGACATTCGGATCGTTGTCTCGTCTCTCATTCAGATTTGTAGCCGTGGAATCATGTACTTCGACCATTAAGGTTTATTACATCGATAAGAGTTTTGTATCTTATGATACTACTGCGAATATTTGTAAAGTATCTGAAAACAAAATGTTTTCGAATGGATCAGTTCAGTAAGTTTTTATATCTGCATCCATTATTAAATCTACACTGAAAACACTGAATTGCGAAATAACAGCTAAAGTCATTAGTTATTTGTGGCGAGGAATTGTACAGTCGTTTCAAAATCATATTTGCATTGTAAAATTGCATTGGCGACAGTATAAAATGCATTGAATACTTTAAAATTAAAAATACACTTAAAATTTTTATTTTACAGTACAAAATGCGTTTTTCCACCTGCAAGTATGTGTTTAATGTAAAATTACAACTCAGCTGGTTGCAACAACGATGGTTATATATTTAATGACTCGTTAAACCCTAATCTGTCATTAAAGGTGTAATAAGGGTTGCATTCTACTTTTAATAAATAATAGCGCCGTGAACTGGCAACGTCGCCTCCTTCGTCTCGTCTCATATCTCATTTACTTTGACAGATGTATCTTTATTGATTAAAATTTTGAATTTTTCAATAATTGAATATTACAGCCAATTTATGTGAGTGTCGAGAGATACTTTGAATATATAATAAAAAAAAGTTGAACTTAAATTAAGTAAGCAGGCAATTTACTGTTATCAATAGAAGAAAATATTTAAACCACTAGGTGAGTAAATTAATAATAAATATAAATAAAGATCTCTTTATTTATATTATATATTTTTCACTGTCTTCTCTACTCATGTTGTATGTCCAGTTTTTTAATATTAAAGTAATGTACTCTACAGATGCCTTTGTGTTTGTGAGTTTTGACTTTATGATTATGAATAAAAGAAAAAATGTATTTGAAAACAAAGTAAAAATTTATGCAGCAATATGTTTAAAGGTAATTTTCTAAGCAAAGTAAAAAAATAAAAATAAAATTGGAAATAACTAACGTTTAGTATAATTTTTGTTTATTTAAATTTTTTCCTTATTTGTTTAAGAGTCAAAAAGAGAAAGCATTTTTTCATAATCAAATACAGTCCCCATTGAATTCCTTTGGTTCAGCTGCTGCATTCTTTGGTAAGACAGTATTGTTATAATAATGAAAATATTGTTATATTTATTTAAACTCAGCTGTTTTATTTGTATGTAGTCCACATTCGACGCTTTTACATGATACAACTGGATATCCAAACCTGATAATCCACCACGGTCATCTTTTTTTTTTTAAATTAAACACTGTAGGTGTGCTTAGTTGTTATAAATCCTTTTTTGAATGTTTAATTTGTCATAATTTATTATCTCAAATAAATAATATTTTATTATTTTAAAAAACAACTTAATAACATAATTTCATACGTCAAATCGATTGTCGTTCCCATTGTTGTTTCAAGGGGTCAAATTTTCGAGGTAATTTACCATTTTTTGGTTGAACACCCAAACAAATAATGATATTTTAAAAATTACTCTTGCATTTAACTCGGGAGGAATTTATAACGAGATTAAAAGAACCATGTTTAGTTTTTAAAAAAAGGCGCGACGTCAAATTTGCTTTATCCTCTGCTAATTTAGTGATATCCTATAAACATGTCAAATTTGGACCATCCTGTATAATTATGACAAATACTTTGTATGTTGATAGGAAAATTAGTGCAATATGAAGACATTTGGAATTGAAGGAACTTTTACATATTTTAGTAGGTCTTTTTTGTGTATAATAATTTAATATTAAAAAATAAAATTTTAAAATGTTTTTGGTGTTTTTTTTTATGAACTACAAATCTGTAAATTACAAATGTGTGAAAGTAAATATATTTAAGTAAATAAATGTAATTTATACATTATTTAATATTCTAAATTTTGAGAATTACAAAACTTATAAAAGCTAATCATAATACTCGTATATCCTAATTATCTAATTTTCTTAACAATATAGAAATTGCAATATTGTACAAATAGAAAGTTGTACTTAAATGAAAAATAAATTCTAGAATTAGTTTATTAGCAGAGAAACACAGCATCCAAATTAAAGGGATTCAAAAAGGAACTACCTAATTATCAAGAATAGATCAAATGTGAATGTATTTTCCATACTATCGAAATTTTGCCATCCCTCCTCCAGTTTTCCATTTCTAGCTAAAAAATAAATACTGCACTTTTGAAATTTCCCAATTTTATCTATTTTTACTCTGATTGATTGAAAAATGTACACGTTAGAAAAACGATATGATTATTTTCTCATGAATACCAATCATCAGATCTTGAACAAATTTATATGGAACCATCCCTTAGGTACCCTCTTTCTAACAAAAAAAGAATCAGAAATCGGACAATATAGTAAAGAATTATCGCTTAATATATACAGTATGGTTCAAATGAAAGGAATAAATTCATTATAATGGAAGTAGTTGGTTTTTCGAAAAAATGCTCGGACAGGTCAATTTTGTTTACTCAAAGCGCAATTTTTTAAATAGAATTCAATTTTCCCCCACCTCCCATTTTTGGGCAGTGACGTCATTGACAATTTTTTTAAATAGTAACCCCAATTTATTTTTCTTGATTTTAATAGATCTTGCAATTTTCTACTCGGAAACATAATATTTGAAATATCTGACATAATAATTTTTTTTGAATAAAAGTCATTTAAAGATCAGGTACATAAATTTTATTTTATTTTGAAACACAATAAATAAATAAAAGATTATTTGTAATTAAGTGCTTCATCTAAAATAATAATAATAATAAAAATAATAATAAAAAGAATTTAATGACAATTTCACAAATTCTTTTTTATTATTATTGTTATTAATAATATTATTATTTTGTTTAATTAAGCACTTAATTACAAATAATTATCTTTTATTCATTTATTGTGTTCTCAAAATAAAATAAAATTTATGAGTCTGATCTTTAAATTACTTTTATTCAAAAAAAATTGTTATGTAAGATATTTCAAATATTATGTTTCCGAGTAGGAAATTGCAAGATCTAACAAAATCAAGAAAAAAAAATTGGGGGTACTATTTAAAAAAATTGTCAATGACGTCACTACCCAAAAATGGGAAGTGGGGGATAATTGAATTCTACTTAAAAAATTGCGCTTTGAGTAAACAAAATTGACCTGTCTGGGCATTTTTTCGAAAAACCAACTAGTTCCATTATAATGAATTTATTCCTTTCATTTGAACCATACTGTATAACAAAATATATAAAGATGAATTGAGAACCTCCTCCTTTTTTGAAGTCTGTTAAAAATAGAAAATACTTTGGAAATACCACAACAGTAAATGGGGTTTGCACACATGATAAAAACTAAACATACATATTTTTAATTATGTACTTCTGTTTGAAAAATAATGCACAGTAGAAAGGACGAGATTTAGCTCACTATGGTAACAAAGGGAAACAGAAAATGTAAAGTAAGTACAAGAAAAAGAGTTTTAGTTTATACAAAAGGGACAAAATATATTTAAACACAATTTCCTTACACTAATTGTTACACAAATCACAGATTTTTAATCGCGTACTAAAATGACAGTTAAATGATTATTTTCTTCTTTTTCTAGTGCCTTATTGGAACCTTTCTTTTTATTTAAGCCATTCTATTTATTTTAAGAAATATATTCATGTGTAAAACATTTTTTTTCTCTGAACCGACTGTCCTTGTTTCTATCTGTTAAAAAATATGAGCTGACGAGGGGTAGTGTTAAAATTAATGTTTAAAGGAAATATAGGTATAAATATTAAAAATTAAACCAGTTTACTGTGTAGGAGTAATTCCTTACATTGAGCACAAGATCCATTGAAACACCTGGCATTACATTGAGTGAGGATCACTAATCATTTTTTTAATCTGTAGCAGTAAAGGTTGAGCCTTAATTTTATTTTTTACTTTATTTGTAATTAATTTTTAAAAATTATAACCAAATAAAAATTTTATTGACAATCACCCGTGATCAGCTGTAAAACGACATACTGTCATTTGGAAAAGTACCGTTGCCAGTTTGAATCTCAGTTAGTTATGAGTTCATTAGCTAACGAGAGATTTTAATAATTGTTCTTGTAACCGGCTGTGTGTGTAATATAACACTGTATTTTTTTTCCACAAGTTTGTGATATTATCCTGTAATTAATTTTGGTTGCAATTTTACCATGTGACTTATTTTTATATTAACAATGTGTTATCCAGTAAAATAAACAGTGTGATCCAAAAAGAATAGCACGTATTTAAATCACACTATATTTTGGCAATTTAAGGTAGATAGATATATAAAAAATATACACGACATATATTTTATATATCCAGCAAAAACCATTTTCTTCATAAAATAAAAAATAAAAAGTAATGAAGTAAAACAATACTTACAGCAACATGACATCTTATCCATTGTGTTGATCTGAAACAAAAAAAAAAAGGTTTGATTTTAATTTAAATAATTATAATAAGCAATTATCACTTATGAAAATAATGGGGTTACAAATTTCAAAGAAACCTTAATATAATATCTGAAGGACATGCTTATTTTCAAAAAAGAAAGATATCATTTTTAAATAGTAAGCCAACGCGAACATTAGAATTACTATCTGCTGACTAGTTTGTCGGTGATATTTTAGATTCTCAAAAAATGATACATATTATAAAATATTTTTCACAAAGGTCCACGAACTGTTCCTATGTAAAGTGGCGACTAATCAAATTTTCTATATCTTTGTTATGTCGTTGTACTCAACTTAGTAACCATCAATGGGCCCAATTCAATCCTATGACTAGTTTTCAATATACGGCGGGATGTCACAGTTAAAATTTGCCCGGTTTTTTGGACTTTTTTAGATTGAATTTCTGTTGCATACAAAAGTTTACTTTATGTTTTACTATTAGATTAGTACATACGTATAATTAAAAATATTTTTATTTGAAGGGTAATTCACAAATGTATGACGATAGTATTTTTTTTTTTTTTTCAAAATTTCATTAATTTTATTGTGACGTTAGGGAAAAATATTTTCAAAAAGTACTACTTAATATGATATTTTGGTGACAAAATATTGCATAGTACACATTTTTTATATAGGGTGTTTTATAGAGAGAACCACAACAATAATTTTTTTAAGGCATAACTCAAAACCTTGTATTTATAAATTGATTTTTGGTAAAGGTAATTCCACTTAAATATGTCTAGCATCAAGCTTCAAAGTATACAAGGTGATTTATTTATTGAATAGTTTTCTATTTTAAGAAAATTACAAAAATCACGAATACCTTGTATTCTAAAATTTCCCCGGTCAAATGTAACCATTTTCTCCGTACACAGTAATGTAACGATTGTTTATTTTAAAAATAGTTTATTTATTTAAAACAATTTATTCATAATTTATTTATTATTCACTAATTTATTTACTTATTACTATAAATAAATATATATAAATAAATGTGCTATTATATAAAGTCAGCTCTCGGAAATCTAGACACTCCTGTTAACTTCTCGAAAGAGTGCGTACGTCTCGATCCTGCAGTATCGAAACAGATGAAGCGGCAGCTTTGTACCCGCGAGAGGACAAGGGTCGGCTTTGGGTAGTTGCATGACAATAATTTTATTACCATTTTAAGAGGTATGAATTTTAAATCCGACACTATGATCAGTTTTCCAGATATAGGGCGTTAAAGTGGAGAATTGCTGATTTTGGTTATTTTTTCTTCAAACCTAAAGATAGATTGACTTTATGGAACATATATAGGTTTATTATAAGTTTTGGACAGATGTGCATGGGACAATTTAAAATATAAATATAAAAGATACAGGATCATTTACGAATAAATTACAATATATGGTTAACATCCAATAATTCTCCAGTTGCGCCACAAAGAAATCCTTTCATTAAATTAATATCTACCCATTTACAATTTTGAAGTTAAAATATTTTGCTATGTGTACTTTTTATACAGGGTGAGCCATGCAACCATTCACCAATAATAAACATGTTTTGAAATTATTAAAACGAGACGATGTAGTTTTTTAATGACTTTTAAGTAAATTACATTAGACATGTATCTATAAGATTTTAAAATTTACAGGATAATCTAACTGTGAAAATTTAAATTTAAGTGAAAACTTGCCTAACATAAATTAGATTAAACATTTCATTTTGTTCAAAGTTTCATTTCAACTTCTACTGTGTCCGTGGCCGTGTAGAAAGTCTGTTACTCTGTTGAAATAAAGATACTCGTGATTCTTCATACTCAAATTTTCCATATAAATCAATATAAATCAAGAACGATGATTTAACAAATTGCGACCAACAAATATTAATATTATTGGATTGTCATTGACTATTATTAAGCACTGATTATGAAGTAATACCAAAAGCGCTTTTTAATTTTAAATAAAATAATTTTTGCACAATTAAATAGTTTTCTTTGCTGATCTAAGCTACATGAACACAGCCGTTAATCTATTTTGGTTCCTTTAAACTTTTTTAATAGTCAAAATGAAATACCAAATTTTTATATTTTCTTAAGCGGCTTTTTACACTAAAATAAAATAGGTTTTATTTTAGTTTAACCCAAAAAAAGAATATAAAAAAAAAAATTATTAGTGGATACGAACAGTAATCAGTTTGCTTCAATTGCGAAGATGGCTGTTCAACAAAATTTACAATAAGGACGCCACGCAATTTAGAAAATGTACCGGTCTAAAAAAACAAAAACAGATTTAGCCATCTTCCCCCCATAAGCATACTAGAATTGCGAAATATACCGATCTATTTAAAAAAATAAAAAGAATTTAAAAAAATAAAAAGAATTAAAAAAAAATAATCCAAAGAAACACATAGGTAATTTAAATCAGTAATAATAGCTTGTTTATTGATAATACAAAATAATACACAAAAGAAAATAAAGAATCACTTCAATGCGATAATTATTATTAAATGTCGTATAACATATTTACAAAGTAGTGAATTTGGCTAAATTCTTACATTGTTCTAAATGTAAGAAGAAAAAATAAAATAGCTTTATTTGGAGTAAAAATGAATAAAATTAACTTATATATACAATAATTTATAATTTAGATTAATTCATTTTTTAAATTACAACGTTAATTTAAATCCTAAACAAAAATAATCGTATTAAATCTACGAAATTGAGAATGTTACTAACTGGAACTATTAATTTATAAAATACTAGTACTAACAAATTCCTTAAAGTTGAATAATTATTATACGCAACAAACTCGAAATGTTCCTTTGCAATTACCGGTTTATAAATACTACTGGACTTTAGCTGGGACAAATCAGGTTCAAAGATAAATAAATGAGTTTACTGAGTACAGTAGAATAGGCCTGAAATTAGGTAATTATCCAAGGTTCTAAGACAGTGCTTTCAGACACCAAAGACAGCTTTGTCCATAATTCAGTAAAATAAACTGTGTATTTATTCAATAGAACATTAATAACACAGGTGAAAGTAATCAAAATCTATACATAAAAAGGCATAGAACAAATAAATTTTAATTTAGAAAAAAATATTTAAATCAAATTAACAAAAGAAAATAAACTTATTTTGATTAAGTGTTATGATAATCAACTGATTGAATTTTATTTTAAACGTAAATTTGACCCTAACCATTTTGTATTTAATAATAATAATAATAATAATATTTATTGCTTCTAAACCTGAGTTACAGCAATGAGTACATATATAAAAAAATTAGATCTTAAAACATAAAAACAACATTATTCTTCCAGTACAAAAGAGCGCAATTTTAATATATTCCAAATATATTCAGCAATTTTCCTAGCTTCAAAAATTGTTATATTTTGTAAAGTATGCAGCAATGAGTTTACATTTTCAAGGCAAGCGATATTTTGCTTCATTGTTGAGTAAATAGGGCAATCAAAAAGTATGTGAAAAATTGTTTCTTTTTCATGTGTATTACACACAGTAAAATCTAGTTCGGGGTCAATAACATAACTAATACCATTTAATGTAAATTTAATCCTAAAATGGTTGGACATACGCAATTGAGCAAGAGTACGGGTAACCTGGATTGGTAATTTAAAGAGTAAGTATGTACTTGGTTCACAAGATGTAGGAACATAATTATATAAATACATAAAAGGATAGCGAGACGCTATACTAACATCTGAATCATGTAAATGTGTAAAATACTTGGAAAACAATTCTTTTCTATATGAACTAAAAGAAGGATGGTTTAAATTGTTCCATTTATGAACACAATCAATATTAACAAAGAACTTTTTCAACTGTACTATCCAGTTATACTTTATATCTGTAGAGTTGATCAAACGCAATTGTTGTTTAAAACAAAGCTTTGGATATCGATGATTAATTATCCATTGTCATTATTTTTTGTATCCAATTAAGGGACATTTTAAAAATATTAAATGCAAACTTTACTCTTCCAGTCTCTAAACGGATTATAGCATCAGGAGTAGTGATGGGAACTAAAAGAACTCTTTTAAGGAAATATAACTGGACTCTTTCCAATACATCTAAGTATCTTAGGCCCCAAACAGAAATACAATTAAACATAACACTAAGGGCAAGTGACTCAAATAATAAGATTCTAGGATGCCAAGTATTGATTTTAGCTTTCGACATTATCGGAAGGAGAGAACCTATAGCCTGTTTACCTTTGTTGGCAGTAAAAATTTAAATAATATAATAATCGTTTTTTAATTAACGTAGAATAAAAACTTTGAAGCAATTATTATTAACAACAGCGCACACATCACAATATAAATATAATGAGATACAACGTAAACATTTATCTCTAGTCGGGTTACAAACTTTTCGCCCCGGGATAAGAAGTTCCTCTTTATCAATTAGTAAGCGATATAGTTTACATATACGGCATTTAGAAGAGAGTAAATAATATTTGTTGTTGACTAAGAATTAGGTTGGTTGAAAATTCCTACCTCTGGTTGAAATTATAGTAAGTGTGGCAGTAAATAAATATACTAATGTTAATTTAATAAATTTCAAAATAAATACTTAAAATGGTAATTTTTTAATGTAAAATTTGGCGAATCCCTTGATAGGTTCACAAGGTTGATTTAAAATTTTGGTGTATGCGCTTAATATAGTCAGGTTTCTTTTTTAATTTTGGTGGAGGATTCCTTATTTGTTGATTTGACTATAGAATATATTTTTATGCAGCTCATAGACGTCATTACGGCGAGGTAGTAGGGGTAAGTAGCTCCCAGAAAAATAGACATCAGTATAAAAATAGCAAGCATTATTGCAAGAAATAAAAAAAGGGAGAATAAGCAAATAGTCCAGAAAACTTTTATACCAAAAAGACACGAAATATTGTAATTTTTAAATAAGTAACACGCATTTTTACATTTTTAGTGACGTATTTAGAAAACTAATATTTATAGATTTATAAATTCATGCAGCAAATTAAGCTACTTCAACATAGTACAAAAATTTAAAAATAAACAAAAATTGAGGGACAAATCGTATTGCATATAGCCCAGAAAATTTTTAAAATAAAAAAAAAACGGAAAATGAACAATTTTTGAAAATAATATCTATCGACTATTGTATATCAGAAGAAAAAGTTAGGTATTTATAGATTAAAGAATACTCTCGGTAATATTAACAATAGACTAGGTCATAACATCACAAAACTACAATTAAAAACGAACAGCGAATCTCACAAACCTACCAGTAAAACAAACGCACCGTCCTACAGCGAATCGGGTCAATAAATCAGAACGCGAGTCTTCAAATCGCCCACTGTAAAGTTACCATTATCCGGCAATCGGAACCAGACTGAATGTCAGCCACAACAACGACACTGACATTTATCATGTTATGTCAACTGACTTCACGTCAACTCGTTCTCGAGCTGTCAAAATTCCCAAACAAATAATGACAATAAGAAGTAATTAATTATTCACAATTCAGAAGTAAAAGAATTCGATCAACTTGGTCTGTCAATAATTAATTTTCTGGAGGTATGATTATAATACATACAAATTAACTTGTAAAAAACATTGTTTTCTTTTAAGTAAATTTATAAAATTGAAACAACCCAATATAGGATCACCATACTGCAAAAAGGAAGGATTACTGTACAACCTATGTATTACAAATAAAATACCACACTCTTGTCTATTGATAATATGATGAATTTAGTAATAAAACTGACAGGTGAGTCGAATTTAGAGACTAGTAATTGAGCTGCTAAAAGTGCACGTTACAATGTAACAGTACGTAAAAAAGACTCCATAAGATATGCAGTGAATATTGAAAACACTGTTAAAGTACTTAAACCGTTGCTGTACCATTTACATATTTTCCAGCTCAGCGGTTTACCCCTAGAGTAAAAATAAACCGAAAATTCTGAAAATCGATGGTTTTCTCAAATGGACGAATGTAACACATAAAATAAAAACCACAAGTTCATCGACGCTTTCGTTCTAGAGTTACCGTGTGGACACACATACATACGCACGCAAAGATAACTAGCCATTTTTTGCGTTATTGGACTTAATGGAGTAATATTAAGGCCCTAAAGGTGGCCTTACTAAGTGTTTCATTGAAAATTTAAATGTTGCCGAAATCAACTATCGTCAAAAAAAAATTAGAATATTAGATAATTATGCTACACATTTCGGTGAATGATATAGTATATTTAAAAAAAAAAAATATTTTTCCTACGACCACTTAGGAAAGTGACACATATCACACTATAAAGTCCTATGGAAAGTGCCCTATACCAAACGCGTATGAATAAGAATTTATTTTCCACCCGAGTGAGAATATGTTACTTTCCGCAGTAGTTGTTACAAAATGTCAAATACCTAATTTCTATTTTGATCTATGTAATGTCCATATTAATACTAAAATCGATATGATTGTTAAATTATTGAAATTGTTGTAAATTAGATCCTAGATATTTATCTTTAACAATTATTATTAAAATAATTTTAAAATAATTAAGATTATGTTTGCTTTTTATTCTGGTTAAACATATAACCGATTATATCACTCAATTGACGAAAGGCCTGTTAGCTCAGTTGGTTAGAGCATCAAACTATCAAATTTGCCATTTGAGAGACCTGGCGAACGACCGCGTTAGAATCCTGGCGGGGCCAGAACTTTTTTTTTTATTTTTTTTGTTTTTTAATTTTTGTTTTTTGTTTAAAAAAAAATTAAAATTGAATAAATACGATTGTTGTTGATTATTTTTTAAATACATTTTAATTATTATAATAACCTGGTTTTACATTTTTTGATGAAAATATTTTGTGGTCGTAGGAAAAATATTGTACATCACTTGTGTGAAAAGTGATTTTCCACACTCGTGTGATAGTCGCACTCGGCTTGTGCCTCGTGCTACAATATTTCCCACTCGTGTGAAAAATGTCACTTTCCACACTCTTAATGTAATATACTATATAAATTTATTAATTTTATTTATTTCTCTCTGCCACTTGTATTTGTGTTATAAACACCCATCACAATTACGCGAAAGTGATTTTCGATCAAAGTAGTCCGTTCGAGAAGCGATTTCTTGAACCATCAGTTCCCTGCTCGCTTTCGATTAGATTTTCAAAGGTGGCTAATTATCCGAGCGCCGAGAGTTCAAGGGTTCCGGTTAATTAATGGCGGTGGCACAGGAGTGGAACAGATGTGGAAAATGGAGCCGATGTTATTATTTTGTTCATTTTGTTTTAGTCTTTCGAGCCGCCTTTGGCATTCATAGCGCGGGTGCAGACGATTATTCCTCGGTAACCGAGAGATGGAGTGCAATGGACATGAGCGGAGAATTAAATTTTTTTTTTCATCTAGCTATCGGCCTGTACTTTTTAACCGACTTCAAAAAAGGAGGAGGTTATCAATTCGTCGCGATATTTTTTCGATTAAACTATTAGATATGGGCAGGAAATAAAATTAAAAGTCTTGTGCAGATGGTGTTTTAAAGAACAATACGATCCCTTAATTAAAATACCCACATTCTCAGACTGGTCTCGATTAAATATAGAAAACTCCTTTACCGCCAACGCAACGTCTGGAAACAATTCTATTAAATTCCTATAAAATGCTACGAGATCCCAGATACAACTTTTTATAATCTTATTACTCCAAAGCATTCAAGCATAATGAATTTCTCAATGACGGAATCAACAAATATTTAAATTCCGCATCCACAAAGTTAACCACAATTTTTTTTCTCCTACTTGTTTGTTAATCTTCATATCCTTTAGTCTTTAGGTAAATGGATTATTTTTTTTTGTATGTCTAGTGCACTAAAAACCTATTACGTTCAATTTTTAAAATCACACCAGTTTCGCTTCATTATTTAAAGTATTTTTTTATTAATTACTAGTTTTTTTAGTTTTTTATGTGTTGTGTGTGAGATATATGCCTTCGGACGGTGTCCATTTGCCACAGAATGCCGCTTCCCTCTTTTTTATTAAATGTTTTCTTTAGTCAGAAATGCTGTTTTTAGCCTGCTAAAATATCTAGCGCCATTTCTCTAAATTTTCCTCTTCTTATTCGTTGTCGTTTAACTTTTGATATAGGTCATTTCAAGTTTTCTCCAATCGTTTTTGTCCTGAGCTAGTTGTTTTCACTGTTGTCTTTAATATCTTGTATTTATTTTATCTGAGCTCTACCTCAGTTTCTTTTGCCTCCAATGTTGTAATTTGGAGTTCCATTCATTTATTATCTTGTTAAGGTAAGAAAACACTAACAGCAGATTGCAAGAACGTTAATTAAAATGTATGAGATTAATAAACTTTGACGTGAGCTTCAAATTTCTCACAATCAGAACATCTGTCAAAATCTTAAACAATTACACTCCAAACCTAAGAACTTAAATAAGGAAAAATAGAAAAATTAGGAGAGATATAATTTAAGAAATCAATCTCACACAATTTTTTTTATATTTTAATTGCATGGCAACCTATTTCAGCACTAAGACCATCTTTACTTAAAAACTAATAAAAATTGTTATACAACAAAACATCCTTAAAACTAACGTATGTTTAATTCATGAGTCAACTAATGAAAAAGTTATCACAGTGCAAGGTGCATGTTCTTAAGACTAAAATAATGGTATGAGAAAAAACAATTAGTTAAAATGACCAATAGAAAAAAATGTAATAATAAAAATCGTTTCTTCCTCAAAAGTTTTGTCCATGAGCTACGCCCTTACGTGGTTCTGTATTTTCCACAATATTTGTGTTTTCTATTATTTATTTTAGCTAATTATTTTTCCCCACCATTATTTTAGTCCTTACACTGTAATAACTTCTCCATTAGTTGGTTCCTGAATTGTACATGTTAGTTTTAAGTAAAGTAAATTTTACGTTACATATCACAATATATGTTTGTTGTCAGTCACAAAACGTACAGATTAAAAAAAAGGCTTATTAAGACATAAGTTACGGAATACAGAACGAAATACCTACATACATAGAATTGTTAAGTAGAATAAAATAACTCAAATTAAGTTAGGTGAGTATATATAAAAGAGAAGAGGAAACAAAATAAAGTAGAAGGTTTAAGAACTATGAAAGTTTACACCGATGAATATATTCCTCCACGGAATAAAAACAATGTGTCAAACACAAATATTTTTAATTTTTTCTTAAATAAATTGGACTCCAGCAGCTTAAACCCGGATTTCAATACATTATAAAGACCAAGGTCGAGGGAATTGTTTTTGATTTATTTAGTCGATATCTATTTATTCTAAAGTTGTTAGCTTGTCTGGTGGGATATTTGTGAATATCGAACTGCCTAGAAAGACATGATTATTTCTTATAAATTTCCAAAAGGACACTAAATATATAAATAGTTGGTAGAGGCATTATTGCTTGCTGAATATCTAAAAGCTGACAATGTTTTCTAAATTTGGAACCAGCCTTTTTCTGTAACAGAAAAATGAAAATTACATCTAAACTGTTACCCCAAAGTGCATTGATGTAATTTATGTGAGAATGGATTAGAGAAAAGTAAACTGTTCTTAATATGCTACAATCTGTTTTGAGCTACCTCAGTACATTCGTCGTCAATATCACGAAATGACGTAGCTCGATTTTCACAACTTTACAAGAGAGCGTTTTAAAGTTTTTTTTATAAAGTTACGCCTCTTCGTGAAATTATCAAATACACTGGTTATATACGTGCTATTTTAATAAATGTAACGAATTGAGATACACAAGTTTGTGAAATTGTAGCGCATACTTTTTTACATAATATGTGAATCTCAGTTTTCAAATTTTTTCTAGTTACGTCACTACGTGATATGGACAACGAATTATAAGGTACTGCATAATTTATGTTATAAATTATTTATGTGAATTCTCCAAGTTAAATTACTCCAAGTAACTTACTACAATTGCAATATTGAGAATCGGTAACCAAAAAAAACTGCAATTCCTGACATTTATTTTGTTTTAACATGACATTGTTAGCTAAGAACCAATGTTCAGCTTTAGCGATAATAGTTTCTGCAGTATTTTTCAATTTAATTTAATTTTTTGCCGAGTGTCGTCTGCAAATAGAACAGATTTAAAAGAACCCATATAATTACTTAAATCGTTGGTATATATAATAAATAATAATGGTCCTAAGACAGAACCTTGTGGAACTACATGATTAACCGAACTAAAATTTGACCTTTGGTTCTGAAATGTAACAACCTGAAAGCGTCCAGATAAATAAGTTTTAGCGCACTTACTGCTGTGTGACTACCTTGCTCAAGGCCAGACACCACTTTATGAACAACATCTATTACAGCTTGATTTGTTGATTCGAAAACAAAATTGAGTGTAACTAAAGTAGTTTTTTGACTCAAAATAACTATAAAGACTTGATTTATTGATTTTTTCAACGATCTTGCTAAATACAGATAAAATTGAAATTGGACGATAATTGTCCACGATATTCTTATCGTCCTTTTTATGCAATGGTATAACTTTCGAGTATTTAAAACAATCTGGAAAGACTCCAGTACTAAATATAACATTTATCAGATTGGTCAAAGAATTCAACAAAAAATTAGTAGTTTGTTTTATAATTTTAATGTTTAGTTCATGAACGTCAAGAGAATTAGAGTTTTTTGGGATTTTATTGTATTCAAAACTTCATTTTGTGTGACCGGATTTAAAAAAGATGATCCAACTGGTGCAGGAAAGTTTTTAAAAGGTAAAAGGCTTTTATTAGATACTTTTGGAAGCGATTTAATTATTTCAAGAGAAATATCTGTGAAAAAATCATTAAATGCGTCAGGAGTGTTGTTAGAGGCAACTCTGTTTCCTTCGTAATTAATTATTCGCCAGCAAGCCTTCGACTTATTGCTTAGATGTTGTTATGTCATTACTGTAAGCAGTTTTTTTTGGTATTTTTCCGTGTAAGAGTATATTGATTTCTGAATTGTTTATAAGTGTTTGAATCACTCGACTGTTTGCTTACTTCTGCTTTAACGTTAAGAGCTGATAGAGTATTTCTCATAGATCTCATATTTTCATTGAACCAAACTACCGGTGATTTTTTTGCTTTTTCTACGCATTTTTTAAATGGGCAAAGAACATCAAAATTAAATTCGTTTAAGAATACATCGAGCGTTTCCATATGGATCTTACAGACCTGAAGATGTCCTTAGTGCCGAAACCGGTTGCCATGTAATTTAAATATTAACAAATTTGTGTTGGCCTGATTTTGAGAATAATTTCTTAAATTTTTAAGATGACAACATTTGAGCAGTTGGAATACCCTTCTTCATTTACGATATAATAATATAATGTAGTGTCTTGACAACATTTATATTCGTAATTTTGTTTCCTATATCCCCGACATGCTCCACCCTTGACCGTAAAGAGGAAAGTGGAAATGGAATAGAGAGTCAAGGGACTTAAAATGAAGTTGATGGCGATGTCGAAACCATTCTGATGTGTGGTCTTCATCAATCTCTTGAGACGTTTGCGACGTTGCCAGGGGCATTAATTTGATCGGGCACCCATTACATTTTCAAGAATTCTAAAGTTTTCGGAGTTCTGTGACCTTTACTGGTTTGACTTACTGATATTACATACAGATTTGATTTAGAGTAACGATTTTTTTCAATTTGAAAATGTCAATTTGTGATATAGGTTTAAATGTAAACAATTATATTTCATTAAATCGTATTGGTATACTATATATTTTAGCAATCTTAGATAAAAATCAATCTAACATTTTACCTTATCAGATGTACTAACACAGAGATCTAATAAATATTAGAATATAATGAAAAATCCCATCGTACACTTTTAATATCAAATATTTTTTTAAAATTCAGAACGATTTCTCAGTAATTCACTCAAAATATATACAGGGTGGGCCACTTAAAAGTTCCACCCCCCCTTATCTTCGTTATTTATTGAGATATCAAAATAATTTATTATTATTATTATTATTATTTTAATTATTCTGTGACGTCATGGCTTATTTCCGATTTTTCCGGAAATAACAGCAAATCGCAATATATTTTTTATTTTTAAATTGAAACCCACATTTTTTATTCTAAATTTGAATTTCTGGGACATTTTTGTATAATAATCGTGTATTAAAATTTTTCTGGCAGCTGTCGAAATAGCAGCCATATTGGATAATATTGTTTCTAAGCATGTTACTATTAATTCGTTTATGGAAAAAAATATAGAAATGTATGATCTTTATAAAATCTTTGAAAGCTTTAAAATTATCACTAAGACCCATTTACCGTATACCAGTGGCGTATCTAAGCATTTTTATTGTAAGCAAACCGTTTAAAAATTTCATTCGCTTTTATCTTCGTTGTTAATTGAGATATCGGAATGAAAACTTTTTTATTTAAAAGATTATAACAGATACTTTCATTTACTGTATCAAATTGGTCTATGACGTCATGGCTTACTTCCGATTTTCCCGGATATAACTGAAAATCGCAATTTATTTTTAATTTTAAAATTAAAACCCTTTTTTATTGAAAATTTGAATTTCTGGGACATGTTCCGACAAGAAGTGTGTGTTGAAATTTTTCTGTCAGCTGTCAAAATGACCGTCATATTGGTTAATATATTTTTTAATATGTTATTGTAAATTCGTTTATGGAAAAAATTTGGAAATGTATAAAATCTTTGTAAGCTACACAGTTCTTATTAAGACCCATTAACAGTATACCAGTGGCGTATCTAAGATTTTTGTTTTTAGCAAACCGTTTAATAATTCCACCCGCTCTTATCTTCCTTATTAATTGAGATATCGGTATGAACATTTTTTTGTTTGAAAGCTTGTAATAAATATTGTCAAATAATTGATTTAACTGATCTGTGATGTCATGACTTATTTCCGGTTTTTCGAAAATAACAGTAAATCGCAATTAATTTTTTATTTTTAAATGGAAACCCACTTTTTTAATGAAAGTTTATATTTCTTGAGCATATCTGAATCGGTCATTTGAGAAACAGCACATGTCATTTGTAGATCATTTTTCAAAAAATAAGAAAAACTGAAAATCTTAAAACATGGTTAAAAAAATACTTAGTGTTTAAAAATTTCTTTATTTCGGGTATAATACAATAACTATTTAAGTAAAAAAAAATATTGGTATCAAATCATGGTTGATTAAAAATGCGCGACATGTGATGTTTCTGAAATGAACACAAAAACTCAGTAAAAAGAGATATAGTTTTATTAAATAGTTATTCTACAATATATCAAAGAAGGTTACAAAACAAAAAAAAAAACTATTTATTGTTCTCATCGTTTTCATTTTCAGTTGTAGGCCAATTTAATATTTCGTTATAAAAGTTATGGTGCTCTTCGGGAACGTATGAAAAAAGCCGCTTGATATCTGCGAGATTTTTAAAATTTATGGGAAATTTTTTTACTAAAAGCAGGAGAGAATAATTGGCAAGGAAAGTGGATAAGCACAGGCTTAGGCAGCTGTAATAAATTGAAGGTCGCAATTTTATTCACAATTTTCATACTTAGGTTTACGTTTACATTGAAAACTAAACTTACGCAGAGAAATATATGGGCTTAGTATGCATTTCTTATACAGTGTTTATTTTGTATTAGACATAGCCGTGCTTTTAGAGCCAACAGTGGTAACCACGATATCCCCGCAATTGCTACGCTTTCTCGTTTTGTGACCGACATTCGGTTCGGCTAATATCCCTAATTCTAGTCGACAATTGGCTAATGATCTATTGCCATTGTATTAACTTATATACTGCCCTCCTAAGCCAAAAAGCGGTATCTCACTTAAACCGAGTTTAAAGAAAATACAGATTTTGTCAACTGTCAACTGTCAACTGCAAAAAATTTATAAGCGCGGCAACCTACGATCCGATATAAAAGTATAATCCAGGTTTTAGTAAAAAGTGAGGGAATGATTTCTTACTCGGTACCTAATGAAAAGGGTATGTACTGTTAAATGCACTATTTTTAACATAAGTAATGATCAAAACTAGTCAAATTCAAAGATTACAATAAATTAATGATACAATGTAATTAAAATTTTGAGTTTGGGACACGATGAGGGAATGATATTTGAAGTATTCTGATATTTACCATTTATTATTGTGAGATTGAAACACTTAAATTAAGTATGGCTCGAGTAGCTTTAGTAGTATAGTTTTCGTGAAAAAATACTAAGTCTAGAATACAACGTTAATAATATATAAAACTAAGAATGGACACGATTTTCGCAAATTCCTGAGAACTACTCATTTATTAAGTTACCGTGATTGTTGATTTCCAGCTTGTTGTAATTA
This sequence comes from Psylliodes chrysocephalus, assembly GCA_927349885.1. Classification (NCBI taxonomy): domain Eukaryota; kingdom Metazoa; phylum Arthropoda; class Insecta; order Coleoptera; family Chrysomelidae; genus Psylliodes; species Psylliodes chrysocephalus. Next base: position 24,201,709 of record OV651823.1, read on the forward strand.
GGAAGATTATTTTAATAGCTTGTTATAGGTAGAAACATAGTTCTATCGAAGTTTGTTGTAAGCAATTTGTAATTAAATCAATTTATAATATTACTTATATATTTACAATTTTTTGTGTCAGATCATTCCAGGTGATTGCAGTATAAAAGATGACAGTATCATCAGCAAAGCTTGTTATCTCTTCAGAAGTTGTAACTGTAAGTAGATTATTATTATATATTGTAAAAAATGGGACCATGAACTGTCCCTTGAGGAACGCCACATTGAACAATCCTTTCCGAGCTTATACTATTATCTATTTTAACACATTGTTTTTTCCTCTTAGATAAGATTCGAACAGTTTTTGTGCAACTCCTTGTATTCCCACATCCTGCAAAGGATCCAACAGCTGCGACTGGTCCACAGTATCAAACGCCTTTGCAAGATCGAGGAATACCCCTATGGCCGGACAGCTGCAGTCAACAGCCTTATATAATTTTGTTGTCTAATATTGCATGTTCTGTAGAAATACCTGTACGAAACCCAAATTGTTTTTTAGAAATATTATTATTGTTTAAAAATACTTTTTCAAAAATTTTTGAGAAATTGTTTATTATAGAAACAGGTTTGTAGTTAGTAAGAGTTTGTTTATTTCCCTTTTTATGAAGAGGTTTTCTATCGGACAAATTCCATTTTCTCTAATTAGATTAATAATAAAGCAGAGTAGCGAAGAAATTTCTGTACGAATTTCTTTTAATGTTTCGGCAGTTATATTGTCTATACAAAGACGTTTATTATTTTTTAAATGTTGTATCATTTCAATTATTGCTTCTTTATGTGTGGGTTTTAGGAATATGGTGTTATTATTTACTTTCCGAGGTGGAGGATGTTGGTGGTTTTGTAATAACTCTAGCAAGGTCAGGTCCTACTTCCGAGAAAAATTCATTGAATGCTTCTGCTATTTGTAATTTATTCTCAACAACATTACCGTTTTTTGCTATTACTTCTTTTATATCAGTTCTATTATTATTAGAGTTTGTTATAGTTTTTATTGTTTTCCATAATTTTTGAGAGTTATTTTTATTTGATTCTATCTGTGCTTTCTGATAATTAAGTTTAGTAACTTGAATTTCTGTAATTAATAAATTGGTCTTTTAACACTTTGTGTTCTATGTCTTTTTGATATGCTTTATATAATTTATCCCTTGTGATTATTGATTTCGTGAGACCTACCGTAATCCACGCTTTCTTTTTAATTAATGAACTTTTTTGTTTCAGTGCAGTTGTATTTTTAGAAATAAAGGCGGTAAGAGTATTAACAAAGTAAATTTTTGCTTCTTGTACATCTGTCATACCGTATAAAGCATTCCAATTATAAGAAGTTAAATCAGCTTTGAGATTATTCTTATTTAATTTATTGATAAATTTAATTTTATTCACAGGTTCCTTATTATTAAATATATTTATGTTTAAAATTGTAGTTCTATGATCAGTAACAAGGGTATCCAAAACATAGCTAGAACAACAATCTTCGACTTGTCAATGTCTTATATTTACAAACATGTGATCTATCCAAGTTTTCGATAAACCTTGTATCCTTGTAGAAACATTTAAGGTTAAAGTAAAACTAAACTTACTTAAAACATCTAAATACTCATTTGAATAAACCTTAGCATCGTCTCGAAGTATATCAATTATTGGTAGTCACAATTTCGAAACTTCATCATTTTGCTGAAAGATCATTTCCGCATGCTTCATATGCGTTGTTCTGAACCCAACTTGTAGTTACATTTCTAATTAACAGACTTTTTAAACAGTCCTGGTATATTAACGACAAAGAATGGAAATAAATGACAAATTATCGAGATTTAATATCCCAACTTCGCAATCAATATTCGAATCATCGTGATCATCATTATCATTAGCAATTAGTTTTGGTTATCCTTTACTACATCACCATACTAAAGATCGTAATGACACGTTGCGATATAGAGATAGATATGAACTTGCGATCGTTAATGTTAATCTCAGAACACAAGTAATTAATTTGACAGTGGTCGCTTTTTCGATACAAAATCTTCTAGAAATAGAACTTGAAGAAATTGTGTTATTAAAGTAGAATGAATCTTGTAAATCCCATTATGCAGTGCTCTTTTTGGAATGTCTTAAGAGTTTTTAATTGTTTTACAATAATTAGATAACTAATTTAAAATGTATAAAATTAAATTCATAAAAAAACAGAAATGTTGTATATAAAAATAAAATATGAAGAAACTACGCACTCTCTTCCTGGCAACCTCGGTAGCCAGGTATTAATCATAAAGTGAGGTGAGATGTATCTTTAACTTTTTAAGACTCCCTCAAAAATAAGATTTTTTAATTTTACAAAAAAATCAAGTATTTGATATTCGTGATGGGATAAAAAAAAGACAGTATGTAATGCAAGCCCAGTATGCAACACATCTCCCGACTTATATCAATAAAATGTTGCATTATGATTATATGAAACTACGAACTTAATATTTGTTTATAAACTCTTTCAAATTAATACCTGTATAAATTTTTAGATTAAATACTAAATTTTTTGTTACCGATTCAATGCTTGAATAAGTAGATAAAAATTAAATAAAACATTTAATTTAAAAACTATTGGAGTGTCATGGAAAACAAAGCAAAAATTTCAAACGAATACACTCGGGAGTTAATTTTTCGTCGACTTAAATACTTCCATATAATAAAATTATATACATACAAAATTTTAAAATTATATTCCAATGTTTCAATAGGATTTAATTTATTATTTGCAGTTAGGGATTAACAGGAGTTGTATTAGAAGCAAATTACTCTATTATATCAAAATATTAAATTACAGTAAAAAGTTGTGGTCGCAGTATACCTATATCGAAATATGAAAGGACGCAAATGAAAATAATGTAAATTAAATTGTATATTTCAAACAATTCACTAACAATATAAAACTGGCCGCACAGATATACCGCTATTATTGCCAATAACTAAATCAAAATAGGGATTTTATTATATGTAGTTTGTTTTGTTTCAATATGTTTGATGTTTTAAAAATGTAATATGTCAAATACTGAATTTGATTGAAGTTTTTACATCGGAGTTTAGCGTACTAAAATAATATAGATAACATAGACAAGACAGAAATAATACATTATGATATAATATCCAAGTTGTTAAAAGCGTAAACATTATCTTCTTATAAAATTAATTTTAAAATATATTTTTTGTTTAGTATTTATTCCTTTTTTGTCTCGATAAAATGAATATACCAGAATACTTATATATGGGACCATTCGATACAATCAGAAAAGATACTGATAGAAATTAAATACCGTTTTCAGAACAACATAACTAAAAAAAGGAATAAATATATAAACAACCAATGGGGCATGTTCAAAAATTTTGAAATTTTTTTTATGAATAGTAGAGTTAAAAATAAAACTACATTTTTTTTATTTTTTTTTTATCTATTCATTTGCCGGAGTTATGAATTTTTTTAAAATTTATGACGTCACCGGGAATAGACCAATAGGAGCTAGCGCACAACGTTGCCGGCTAGAAGGTTTACGAGAAGTGATGTACGTTCGTTTGTGTACTCCTTCTTACTTTTAGACTTCTAAAACATCGTTAAACAAATATCTTTTAAATATATAATATCAAATGTTTTTTGAAAGTATTGTTCATTTGTTCATAAACTTTTACTATATTTAAAGTTTTATTGTTTTAAAAGTCACTTAATAATTCAGAAAATGGCAAAACGGCAGCACTGTATGTCATCTGTCATAGTACTTTTTATAAATAAATATTATGACTACGAAAAAGTGTTTTGTTCCAGAATGTGATAATGATTCACATTCATCTTCAAAAATATTTATTAGTGTTCCTAGAAATGTGGAAAGAAGAAAATCAACCTTCTACTAGCGATGTTTCTCGTAAACTTTTTAATAAAAATACACCGGATTATCAAGATGTAGCAGCAATTTCTGCTAATTGTCCCCTTCAGGAAATTGAAAATAAGGCTACTATAAATTCTTAGGTGTATAACCTAAAAACCCTTCTGGAAGAAAATGCAGAATCTCCTGAAAGTTTTGAAGATACCGAATTTATTCATCATTTTGTGGAAGAACTAGTGATAAAGAAATAATAGAAAAATGTGGGTATTTAAACAAACTGGTTCCTGGATCCCATATAATGGCAGATAGGGGTTTCAGAATATTTAGCTACTTGAAAACATGGGATGCACTTTAGTAAAGCCACACCTAGTGTATCACAGAATGAAAAAAGTTCTCCAGAAGATGTACAATTAAGTAAAAGAATAGCATCTCTAAGAATACATGTGGAAAGAGTTATAAGAAGGGTTAGTTAATTTAACAAGTTAAAACCACATTCGTGTGTGAATTTTAAGCAAGTACATTTACTTAGTAATATCTGCATAATTGCTTGTTAACTTACAAGAGTAAATATTAATTTAATAATTTTGTTTTGTTTTTTTAATTTAATTTACCTAATTTCAGGGATTATAATGAGTTTTTAAACAGCCAATGTAATTTTTTATAAAATTTTAACTTTTCGAACAAATCAAAGAGGAATGAGTACCTGTATATGCATAGATTTTTTTGGGACTAAAACTACCAAAACAAAGGCACCTATTTACAGCAGTTTAAAATGAAACATTTTGACAAAAACGCCTATGTCACAGTGATAAATATTAAAAACAACCAAGTTCAGTTGAATGTGGTAGCAAAGTCTATATATTCCAATAAATCGGGTAACTACATGTGGTATCACTGGTGATAAATTTAAAAATATCACAATTCTTGCTACCTTTTTCAAAAAACCAGAAAGTGTGCCTTCTTATGAAAATGACAACAGTGATAAATGTGAAAAAAAAATTTCATGTTGCTATTCGTTATTACGATAGTAAAACATGTTTGCAGTTCCGTTTATTTTTTATGAAAATCTAAGTAAAAACAACCAATGTCAAAGGGTTTTAATTTTTTTCTGTCAAACCAAATATATCACAAAATAAAAAATTGATCATAGGTCAAGCTAAAGTAATACCTTTATTGATAGTAGCTTTAAAAAAGGAGAAAGAATAATATTGACTTAAATTATTATTATTATTATTAACATTGGTGATTTTTAATAAAAACTCTTCAATTATTGTTTACAAACAAAAATATAAAAATCTGTGAAAATTTTATTTATTAATCTTTTAATAAAAAATGAGAAAAATGAAGTAAAAAACAATTTATTTACAAATAAAAAATATATATACAAATCCTAAGAATATAAAAGTACTGATTTATTTTCCTGTAGTGGATGAAGAGGTTTCTTTAACAATCTAGCCAAGTGTACATCAATATTTACGCATTTTGATAAATTAGAGCCTTTCCAATAACACTGAATAGATATTACAGATGGTTCCTCACTTCTTCTATGAAGCCACATATTTACAACCAACTGAAAAAAATAAAAGGGTTAGATATGCAGTTACAAAATAACTATATAACCAGCTACAAAATGCCTTTATTTTATGTAACAAGACGAGCAGAGCTTTACTAGCTCTGAACGAATCCAGTAAAGAACCTCGGATTTTCAAAACTTAAAAAAAACAATCTCACCACATTTTCACATTTTTGAAATATTATAGAGCTTTTCGAAAAAAACTGCTATTTTTAAAAATACAATTTTTTGTTTAAACAGCTATGTCTCATTTTAGGCTATTGAGTATTATAAAATAAAAAATTACGGGATGCTTTGTTAGCTTCAAACGAATCCAGCAGAGCACCCCAGTTTTTTTTTAAACCACACCACGTTTTTTGGCTCCTACAATATTATAAAATATTCGAAATTTGGCATTTTAAAAAAAATTCGCAATTCCTTGCTGACTTCAAAGTTTTTTTCTGAAAACAAATGTACTTACCACATTTTTAGGATTTTAAAACAGCCTAAACATGTGTCATAAGTAGTTGTTTTTATATATAAAAAAAAAAATTAAAAAACTGAAGTGTCCTGCTGACTTTGTTCCAACAAAGCACCCTGTATTATTTAAAAATAGCAATTTTTTTAGTAAAGTTTTACAATATTTCAAGAGTCTAAAAATATTCTAAAAATGGGGTGTGGTTTTTAGAAAAAAGCTTTAAAAAACCGAATTGCTCTGCTGGCTTCTTTCGAAGGTTAGCAAGCACCATGTATTTTTAAAAATATAATATTTCAAGTGCATAAATATATGGTGTTTTTACAGAAAAAACTTTATAAAATAGAGGTGCTTTGCTGACTTTGTTCGAAGCTATAGAGCATTTTAAGTTTTGCAAAAAACGAGGAGCATAAATTTTTTGAAAAGGGTATAAAAATAGCCTAAAAATATGGCATATTTTTTAACTCAAAATTTCATAGGTGCTCTGCAGCATCCTTTGGTATCATAATTATTACTAGGTTCACTAACAAAATCTGTTTCTAGATTATTTTAACACTTGCTGCGATTACAAAAAATGTCTGTATGTCAAAATTAGAAAAAAAATATTTATAGGAATAAAGGGCCTTATACACTGTTTATTATATGTAATATAAAAACAAAAAAGCATAATAAATATTACAAACCTTGACATGCAGCATATCCTAAGCATATTGTGCACTAAAAATTTCATTTTTGTTAATTACAATGCAACCACATCAGAAGGTTTTTGCCGTACTTTATGTTTAGGTGTAATTTGTCTCCTTCTCTCTTATGGAAAAAGAAATTATCCCCATATTCTTGCTTGGCAGATCTAAAAATAAAACCTGAAATAAATATGTTTTACTTGCTCCATATAAACTGTAACTACCTACATTTAAAACAAAGTCTTACCTTTGTGACTTTTGTAAACTGAGTATTGTTAAAAAATGCAGTAATCATCTCGGTAATCATATTTTCGTTTACAATGGGTAAAACACTTGATTCAACTTTTATAAATCCAGCTGATTCATATTAATAATAAAATTAAACCGAAACAAAAAACTAAGGTTAGATGTTACTGATGTTAGGAGGTGTCAATTTTAATGTCACTTAGATGTGCGTTCACTTCGACATTCTGTGTGTTGGTTTGTTCGTTGGCTTGGTTTTGTATAACAAAAAAAACTTCGACACAAGATGATTGGTCTATTCCCGATGACGTATAATTTCAAATTTTAAATTTCAATTGGGCTTAATTTAAAAACTTTTGGCTTTTTTAACGAACTGACTATTTAGAATAACTTGTATAGCGACTAACTATTACAATATAATTTATAAAACAGCATATCTCACATGTGAACATGGCCCATTAGTATTGAAAAACTATAACTTATCGCAATATTCTTTTTATTTTACATAATCAATTGATTGTTACCCTACACCCTGCGGTAGCCTGCGGCTGTTATAGGAAATATACGAATACAAAAAGAATTGCAATGTCATACATCACCCTACAGTGTGCTGTGGTCGTCATAAATAAAAGTACAAGTAAAAGAAGAAGCTAGAATAGTCAGGAGTGGAACTCTAGGCTTCGTATAATTCTACGAAACGATATTTAAGTGTAAAAATGTTACTCTGTGATTCAAATCTAGGATTTTACAGAACGCTATCGTTTCAAATCGACAGCTTTGATATCGCGTTATTTGTCTTTATCAATTTCCTTATTTAATTTAATCTGAAGGCAGAGATAAAAATAGTACAGAATCATTACCAAAGCTTTATTACCTCCGAGCAATTAATAATAGAGGGAGCGTGAAAACGAGGTTGTAGGCGATTGTTGTGTTAGCAACATCTGTGGAGGAAGTGAGGAAGCGGGCACAAGGGGGAACGTAAACATCCTTCTTGTTCAGTGGCGTATCATTTATCTATAAAAACACACATTGTCCAAACATTTTAATTGTAAAAAAAAAACTAAAAAAATTTGCTAATTTTACTATTTTTAAAATGAATACCGTCTTATACGTGTTTAATGCAGGAAATGAAACAAAATCACTGTAAAGGTCTAATTTTTTCAATTGAAGAATAAAACCTTAAAATCAATTTTATTATAAATAAATACAGGAGCGACTAGTTTCGGCCTTACAGGAACATCTTCAGGCCTGTAATACAATAATATTTAATTATTATAATAGGTTGGTCAATTACGAATAACATTAAATAATATAAACCACAAAAATGGATCCATATTGTAGCGTTACAGCATTATAGAATTAAAGCTGTGAAAATAAAAGAGCAGTGCAAACGTAACTAAAAATAAGAAAACTGAGTACGGAATCTACAAGAGAAGAGGTGAGAATGAGCAATTACGAATGTATTTAAATTGCTCGGGATAACAAATAAAGCTGATAATGCAGTGGTATAGTCCCCGTCAAAGAAGGTCTGGATAAGTTAAGGAGGACGGCGTTTTCTCTGTAAATCTGGAGAATTTAAGGATGGAGGGAAGACGAATCTTGCTGGCTCAGGTGTAGATGGCTAGAAAAAGGAGCATGTAGATGAAAGCTCCAGTAAATATCGTCACTTTCGTCTAATTTTTTATTCTCACTCACCGTTTCGGCTTTATTTTCGAAATTCATTTTTAAAAGGAAATAAAAGTAATCATTTATACAAGCATATAATAAAACAACATGAATTCATTATATTTAATAAGCTAATAAACGTTTGTTTCACTGAAAAAAACATATATGTGAATATAAAAAATATATAAATAGATAAGATTAATATCAAAATTAATTTGAAGATATAACAGATAATAAAATGAAATAAATTAATACAAGTACAAATAGAAAGTTAATAACATACCTTCTAAAAGTAACAAATTTTAAGTAGATTAAAGTTTAAAGAGTTTATTCCTGAACATAACTAATCTAACGTTTTCCCCCTTTTTAATATTATGAGGTTTTTTGTAGTTGAAATGAAAATTATAATTTATTTTGGTCCTAATAAAAATTTAAACATATGTTATCAAAGAGTAATTAAAATACATAATAGAACTTCATAATCTTAAATCTTATCAAAAATTATTAATGATATAACTTCAAACAATAATTAGATTCTTAAACAAATTTCTATTTTTTGTTTTGCAAAAGACTTTTTTGCCTTCTTCGGTTGCCTCTGTCACTTTTCTTTTAGTAGTTTCGAGGAGAATTTTCTTATGGAAACCAGTAGAACCATCAATTGGTTAGTAAAACTTTGATATTTTGGGTCTGGTAAGTCTTGTTAAACTTTCTTCTTAGGAAGCTGTAACCTTATGGAGAATAAAAATTTAATGTTAGATCAGAAGCTCTTAATTGAGAATTATATTTGCAAAGGCCGTTTTAATAATATTTTCAAAAGTTCTTGGAATCGTTGTTAACAGAAACCTGCAAAAAAAATATATCATTTTATTCCTAAAATATAAGATATCACACAATGCACATTCATATATCATTGTGCTAGAAACATACTAGGTAGGTACTGAGACAATTTAAAAAAATTATTTCGAGAAACTCAACTTTTAATGTCATCATTGTACTTAACTTTTTTATTGTTAAATTATTAATAATGTCATTTTGTGTAGTTCGTTGTGATTTGTATAATATATATTATAAAAACCTATCGTCAATGTTAATGTGCCAAGTTTTTTTTAATAATTATGACCTTGTTATAGTAAAAACACATTTAAACACGTTTTTAAAGTTTTCTGGATTTCTGCTTTAAATTGCCGTACAAATGAACTGACTAATTGTGTGTTTAAGTAAAGCTATATCTCTTTTTTGTTATAATCGTCTTTGTATGTTGTTCTAACTTTTTAGATAATCAGAGAAAACAGTAAGACATCTTAATATATCCTATTTCACCAACAAAAATGTAGAATAATTGAACTCACATCAAACGAAAAAAGTCATTTCAGGATGTCCTAAAAGGTTTTAACTTAAAAACTAAATAAAATGTACATTGCAACTGTGTTTAAATAAATGAATGTTTTTATACCTGACTATAGCACCAGACAAACATTTTTTTTATATCATAATGATCTGCATAACTCAAAATAGTCAATATCCACATTATTTAAGTTATTCTAGTATTGTTTTAGCATAACGATGTAAACTCCAATAATAAATATTCACATTTTTTTGGGACGTTTTTAAGGAAATTAAAAAAAACATGAATAATGTGATATTCTTGTTTAGTTTTGTACTATATAATATAGTTCATTAGGTAGTGATTTAAAAGCAAATTATGTTCTATTTATAGAATAAAAAATCACTCATAATATCTAAATATTTATACCTATTTATATTTTGGACAGGAAGACTATTTTATGTTTTTGGCTCTGAATAGTTTTCTTAAGAATTTTAAAACCTTCCTTAGCTCTTTTGGGATATTCCATGCATATCTTAGAAGTTCATTTTGTTTAAACCTAAAACAAATTAAGTACAAAAAATGAACATTTAAACAATACACTAAATTAGTCTTTTAGATTAGTTAAAAAAAAGTGTCAACAAAAAAATGGCTATGCCTTTTTCCTTAAACATTCTTTTTGAAATAAACTTAAGTTTCTTTTCTTACTTGCTGTTTTAGTATTTTAGTAGCAGATGGATATAGTGTAGAAGTAGTGACAGGATTGATTATTATACTTCTTTCGTCGAAATTGCATTTTTCATTAATATTTTCCTCCCCTGAGGTCTATAATAAAAATGTCCATTATCATAAAAAGGTATTCCGGTGGTCACTTGTTGAATTCCTAAATTTTGGATACATGTATTTCTTTCTTATATCAAGAAAAGGAAACCTAAAAAAAATAATAGACTTTACAAAGATGTGATATTAAAATAATAATAATAAGTAATTAACCTCTCTGTTAAACCTTTACTATAATCATTATGATACAGATGAAGATGAACTTAGCTGGGATTTATTCCCTCTTAATTTTACTTTTTCGAAAATAAGAAAGTTCAATTGCAAATTAAAGGTGATTACCTAATGCACCGCCTCTGGTAATTAAGTTGTATTTGTACTTACCTATGATATAATCTTGAAGAAGCATTTTCAACAGGTCTTTTACACATAAAGCATGTTTTCACCATATTATTACAGATAATAACTCTTCAATATACATTTAAAACCCTTACAAGGCTATAAATAATTATATTTTTCGTAAAATACAAATCAATAATTGACATGTGTCAGAAAGTGTCAGAACGAGGTCACAACCTCACTGTCAAACTTGGCAACGCTGATTAAATAAGCCAATTACAGAAGAGGTATTTCCCCCCTCGGGGGGAGTAGATGTTGCTAACAAAATTTAACGCGGGGAAGGGGGGAAGACTCCCTCTAGTAGTAATTGCTCGGAGTTTACAGCGAAACTGATTTGTGAGGGGAAAGGTGATTGTATTTTATTATTATCCGAGGCAACGACTATATACTACAGGATAGCCCGAGTTCTCAATTCGTTACCCATAGCGGCGAAATCGTTACGTCACTATCAGTACACTTTTAGACGCAGGCTATTTGAAATGTACAGAGATATATCACCTTTTTTGAAATAAAGCCGTTTAACTTTTTTATATATAAAAAATAATTAACTGTTTTGTTGTATAGATACGAGGTAAGCACCAATAATTCCCGGCCTGACAATGAAGGAGGCAAAGTACAACAACAACTTTTTATTATTTTTCAATGTAATCTCCCTTAACCTCAATGCACTTCTTACAACAATTCAATGCCTTTAAAAAAATATGTATTCTTTCAGTTTATCCTCAAAATGGGCCAAAACAGCTTCTTGTAACTCAAAATCGTCCCGAAAACGTCGCCCGCGAGGGTCCTTTTTCAAATAAGTAAACAAATAATAATCGCTGGGAGCCATATCTGGACTATAAGGAGGGTGATCTATATTTTGAAACCCGAAATCTAGGATGGCAGCTTGTGTAACGTCAGCAGTATGAACGGGCGCATTGTCGTGCAACAACCGCATGCCTCTGGTTAATTTTCCTCGGCGTTTTTCCCGAATACATTCCCACAACTTATGAAGTAATGCGGCATAATATGTGCCATTAACGGTTGTATTTGTCTCTTTAAAATCAATCAGAAGGATTCCTTCACAATCCCAAAAGATCGTAGCCATTACCTTTTCCGTTGATTGGCAGACCTTACGGCGCCACTCCATTGATTCCCTTTTTGACAGAGGATCATAATAAAGAACCATAGTTTCATCTCCAGTGACTATTGTTTCCAACACGGGGTTCGGATCATCTCCACACAGTTCCAAAAACGATCGAGCACACTCGACACGACGTTGCTTCTGAATCGCCGAAAGGTGTTTGGGCACCCATCTTACACTAACCTTATGCATACCCAAATGATCATGGAGCATTCGGCGAACAGTGGTATCAGAAACTTGGTCATTTCTGCCATTTCCTTGACCTTCAAACGTCGGTCACTTAGCACCAGGTTTTCCAAAAGGGCCACTTTGTCCTCCGTTATCACCTCCACTGGCCGTCCAGGTCTTTCGTCATCTTCAAGGGATTCCTGACCCATGCGAAAACGTTTTGTCCATTCCTTCACTACCGAATAGGAAGGGGAACTTTGGCCATATACGCCATCGAATCTTTCTTCAATAATTTTAGGTGTAAGCCCTTCTTTTGTTTAAAATTTAATAACCGCTCTGTACTCAATTTTCGTCACCTGAGACGTTTTCGGAGATACTTAAGTTCAAAATGCTGACAATTAAAAACTATTTGACGTAAGTCGCTTATTTTGTTACCACAGCCTACTAAGGTTTGTAGTTATAAAATGTTAAACTTTTATTCTGATAAAATATCTGCAACTATGTCAGGCCGGGAATTATTGGTGCTTACCTCGTATGTATATATTTTATTAGTTTATTACCAGACTAAATCCGAATATAATGTATATTTTATCGCTTCATAAAAGCAAATATTATGTAATTACACATGGCTTGCAAATATATAACAATTTTTTTTTAAATGAATAAGAATAAGGTACTTATAAGAAGAGGATAAGATGTAATATAAAAAGATTTTACTTTTTCGCAACATATACAGTGTGTCGCCCAAATCGGCACCATATGAGAAACTTTTTTATTGCAAGTTCTACAACAAAAAGTTAATTTTTATAAAAAGTTCTACATAAAACTCTCAGATATAACTTTTTTGAGTAGTATCTGAGGTGCGTCATAAAATATAAATTCTGCTAAGGCTAAAGTACTTTTATTTTTGACAAACCTCGTATACGACTGATAAAATTTTATATCAGATGGACGTATTGTAGTTTTAAGGCCATGCTCAACTTTTCACGAAGAATAACTTTTTTTTCATAAAATTAATAATAAAAAAGTTAAGTCGGCTATTGTGCCGATTTAATTGGACACACTGTATACTAAGTAAAAAAATAGATTTACTTATTTTCTTGTATTATTTATTTAACTATACCTAATAATAATAAAAAAATAAATACCGAGTTTAAACAAATGGCATATTAAAAAAATATATGCTCAGTTAAACGCTTTCCTGAAATGTATTTTTTAAAAACAAAACAATTAACATTAAAAAAAATTTTAATCACTATTTATTGTTACAAAATATTAAAAAAATATATTAAAACTTTAAAATACCTAAGCTGTCAGATATGGAAAAATTTGTTACTAAATAGCTTTACGAAAAAAGTTCTTAATAAATAGTTCTGTCACAAATTATTGAGATTAAAATTTGTAAAGTGTTCATTAGTATACAGGGAGAATAAAAATGATTTATGGTGGAGAGTAAAGCACTTTCAAATTTCAGTATTTATTAAAAATGTCTGAAGGAACTAAAAAATATGCTTAATCATTTTACTTATTTTTTAGCGTTTTCGTCTTATTTTGTTGCATTCATAAAACAAAACCAATGCTAAGGTATTCAAATTTTATGAATGTTTAAGTGATGCAAAAAAATTTTAAAAATATAAACGATTTTTTTTGTAAAACTAATTACAAATGTTTCCATATGCTAGCTATTTTTAATTTGCGAATATTTTTTGTCATTATCTGGTAAAGTTTTCTTTTAAAATACCTTTACTATCCAGGGGTAGAATTCTCGAGTCTCGCATGAAAATTGTCGCATGCGAATCGAGATATTCGACATTCGAGAATACTACCCCTGGGGTTTTCTAAAACCCCGACGTCATAGGTTTAAACACACCCCTAAATAGGTATTATTTTTTTACGGGAAATTTATATGTTTTGTCATATTCTGGTTATGTGTCATTTAATCTGCTACTTGAAGACTACTTTTTCTAAAAATAGCAGTATTCTAAAACCCCGGCGTCATAGGTTAAAAAGCACCCTTAAAAGTTTATTATTATTTTAAGAGGAAACGGCGATTTGTGCTACATTCTGATTAATTGGGATTTAATCAGGTACTTCATGACTACATTCACTGAAAATATCAGTTTTTTAAAATCCCGGCGTCATAGGTTTAAACGCACCCCTAAATATGTATTTTTAACAACCATACGAATTTGGGATGCGTGTGGTTTGGCGAATGGACTCAGTTCCCGCAGTCAAAAAATTCAAATTAAAAAAAAAAATTGGGATGCGACATTTGCCGTGTGCGATAATTTTCATGCGAGACTCGAGAATTCTACCCCAGGCCCGAATTTTAAAATATTACTTGCGCATATTTTTTCAAATAAGAATTCCAGTTTATAACTCAGAAATCTGCCCAGGCAATGCAGTCTAAAACAACAGACAATGATTTAGAAAATATGTGTCAATGTTTTATTAAGAAAGCTTACCAAATCTATTCAAATATGTTAAAAAAAAAAAATAAGCAAAAATATCCAAATACTATTCAATAAAATAAATTTTAAAACCACGATATTTTTTAAAGTTAATTCACACAAAAACCATTGAAAAACACAAAATATTAATAATTCGATATTTTTGTAAATTAATTTATTTTAAAAACACAAATAATCTCTAAATTCTATTAAAACTATTAAAAAACACAGAACCGCAATGTAAACTCATAAACTATTTATAAGGTATTTTTAGCGGCATAAACCAACATGAAAGTTTATGATAGATTATGTTATTTAGACATTTATAAATGACCTAATCTATCATAAAAATACCTTTTTCTATAGTAACCTACTAGATTCTGTACTGATGAATACGTCATCAAACGCACGGGACATAAGGCAATGTAATTTCTTATGAAACTAGTCTATCCAGTAGTATATAGTACCACAAAACAAAATAATCGATTTCTATTGTAGAATACGATAAGTAGATTTCTAGATGACACAGTACCACCCCAGAAATGCCAGGAAATATCCCTTGTCAAGAAAAATCCAGATTGTTTCAGACAGTTCTAGAAGGTTAAGTAAGGCGAGCTATATAAGTCGATGATCCTGACGTCAGAGCCTCGTTTTTATGATAGACATTATACGATAATGTTATCAGTTGTGTAGTTGATTTATTGTAAAAGTTGATTTGAAATAAATTGAGATACCAAAAATTAGCGTAAAAATATTTTTTTTCAAACAGTTTTCTATTTCTTTGAATTTACAGAATCACTAATTACTACTTCTAGAATCCACATACACATTAATATCATTAATCTCCTTTGCCTTATAGTCGTAAGAAATTCCTAATATTTTCATTTGTTTCAGAACCCCCCAGTATGGCGGGAGGCTGAACCCAAAATGGCGCCTTGGCACAGGTTTCAATGATGGCGCGTCATGGCGCCACTTTTATTCTGCTGGCTGGTCTATTCAGCCTGAAGACGGTCGCCGACCAGACGAAATGTCCTAGTTTAGCGGCGAATCCTTCGTGCCAATGTTTCAATTTCGAAAATGGAATTCTCTTGGAGTGTCCAGCCGCCACGGCGGAATCAGTCAAATCGGTTTTGGAAATCATCGAAGGATCCGTCCAAAGCCTCAATATTTATGATCCAGACAAAACAATGGTAAGTCAGTTAGTTACATAAGATGTTTTCAGTTTAATAGTTATTACTATTACTTTATTATTAATAAAACTATAACACAGTAGAAATTGGTAGATATCTACCTACAAATCACAAAATTACCAAATTACAAAATACTTATGCTGCTAATTTATTAATAACTGATAATTATCCATAAATTTAATCAAAAAGATAATGGTGATTCGATGTTAATTTCACACAGAGTAAAGTAATGTGATTATTTAGTATGTATGTTTACCTGTATTTATGTCAATGAAAATTATTTTTTAAATTTAAAGAGAAAATGTCATTTTTATTGTTTATAATGAATACTACTCCTAAAATATTCGACAAATATCCCCTTGTTAAGCTGATCATATAGTAAGGGTAAAGTCAAATTTGAAACAATTAAGGAATATTGGCATAAAATAATATACGAGAAGTATTTATTTGAAGATCTTACTTTTAAAATTTACACAAATTTAAAAATGAATGTAAAAGAAAACAAATTCTCCCGTAGAGAAAATGGTCTTATACTCCATAACAAATAAAAAGCGAATGAAAATATTACATAAATTTGAAATAAAAACAATTTAATTGGGTTTCAAAGAATTGTTAAAATCGTGGATATAACTTTAACTTTAACGTTTAATTTAATATTTTAAAAAACTAATTTGAAATGTTTGTGACCCAATATATACAAAAAAATCTGATGTGTCCAACACATGACTTTCCTATCTAGTTATATTACGGGCTTTTTCCGGTTATTTTGTACAACCTATTGCAGCACCTCTATAAATGTTTAGAGGATAAACTAAATATATATATTTTCCACATACATCTACCTCGAAACATTTTTCCATAGATATTCATTGAAAACGAAATACTAAAAAATTTTAATATAGCACTTTTCCTACAATTTTTCCATTTTATAAAAATCATGTTTAAACAAAAATTATAAAGATCGATATCGCAAACAACTTTTAGTTTAACAATTTTCTTAAAAATCAGAATTTTGCACATTTTGTCAAATTTTTCGAATACGGACCATTTCAGGAAAATTTGGCATAAAACAAAAATTATAGATATTAGCAGTAACTTTTATTTGAAGAATTTTCTCATCCAAACATAAATAACATATATTCCATAAAATATAAAAACGGACTCTCATAAAGTACCCCCCAGATGTTCCGACTCGGCCCGTTTATTATTTGACGTTTTTCTGTGTATCGGTTCATTAGTTATGCGACACACACGCACGCACGCACGCACGCACGCACGCACGCACGCACGCACGCACGC